>JADAQX010000240.1:0-63312 GCA_015476325.1 Cardiosporidium cionae | reverse complement strand
AGGAAGAGAGAGGGAAAGTAGAGAGGAAGAAAAAATTTAAGTGCACTGGGAAGAAAAAAACATTTAGATTCACGTCTGGAGTAAAGAGCAAAGAAACAAAGGAGAAGAAACGATACCAAAAAGAATTTCAAGCAATAGGTATGTTCATTAGTATGTTTTCTTAGCAAATAAAAATCAACAAACTTTTTCCCATATGTCAGTATCCACTCGCTGTGTAGTTACAAAATTGTATGTCTACAGAGTGCAAACTTATCGCTTTTTTAAACCCTTTTCACATGTATTTCACCCTCCTCCCTAAATTTCTCTTCTTCTCCACTTCCTCTCTCTCACCCCTATTTCGTTCTTTTTTTTTATCCCTCTACACTTCCGCCTCCCCCCCCGGCCCTCCACACACTCTCCTTCTTCTCTATACTTTCAAAAGGAGAGGAAACAAAGATTGAGGAAGGAATAGGTCGTGTAGGTACAGCATAGGGTGAGATGCCCGTTGTTTTAGCCTTATAAAAATTTTTGGAAAGTTTCCATATTCTCTGAAGATGTAGAAGAATATGGAGCCAGAAAACAACATCTTCTTGAAAAAAAAAGCTAGCCGTGGGAATATCTACTCGTAAACGTGCCAAGTATTCAGGTTTTAATAGAAATTTTCCAAATACTTCAATAAAGGGAATTTTAACCACATTTAAGCGTTGCGAGGAGGGAGAAAGAGACTGTGAACCTTCTAGGGAATTTTTCAGCGTGGAACTTTGCCCAACGCTACTTTTAGCTACATTAAATTTTGTTTGATTTCTTTTCAAATCCAAACGTCTGCCATGGTCTGTCAAAGACATTGATAGAATTCGCCTTTCAAGAGGTTCCACCCATCCTTTTACAGTTTCAACAGCTAATTTCAAGAGAAGAACCCGTTTTCGTTTCTTTTCTTTGTTGTCAAATGAGAGAACTCGAAGGATTTTGGAAGGGAAATATTTCCGTGTGCTACTCACGCCATCGCGTCCCCTCTTCTCTTCAGAAGGATCAATGGGTCCACTCTTCACCCACATACCTAATTTTTCTCCTTCAAGAATCAAGGAGGTAGTATGGGAACGCTCACAGAGGCAGAGGCAAACACGTGAGCTAGAGAATAAAAAGGGGGGTAAGGATGCATGGTCATAGGCAATCTTGGCCCAAAAAGCATCTTCATCCAGAAAAGCATTACATGATTCCTCTAAAGGTTGATCTTCACCTCCCTCGGGCCTAGAGGGGGGAATGGGAGTAGAAAGAGGAGGCTCTGGTTGTTTTTCAGGAATTTTTAAAGGAAAGAAGCTCCGACTACAGCGTCGGATACCCCAGTAGATGTGAATAAGTTCAGCAAGTTGATTGTAGAGACAGTGAACATAGCAACACCCTTCTGTAGATAATTGGATTTTATTCAGTTGTACACCAATGACAGAGTAAAGCTTCACACTACAAAAGAGAGAGAGTGTGACGGATGCATCCATTGAAATCAGAGGAGGCAGAGTGCACACGGAGGGACAGCTCGGGGTAGTGGCAGAAGGTGTCAAAGAAGAGGTTGGAGCCTCCTGGGACGAGAGGGGAACGTGTTGAATTTCATCTATGAAAGAAGAAGCAGCCATGGCCTTGGTCAAAAAAGAGGGAGAAGGCGGCCAAGAGGTGGTGGGTGAAGAAATGCCACGAAAAGAGGAGGTCAAAAACATACTGTGAGTCTCTGAAGGAGATTTTTGTACTGAGCAAGGCGAAGTGAAAAGAGAAGCATCGTAGTAGACACGCGTTTTTCCACTTCCATAATGATTCACGGTGACAGAAACACCTTGAGAAAGCATAAACTCCCACGAAGCGTTAGTATATGCATGGGGTGTGAAGATACACTGCAAAAGAGGCACCGTGACCTCCGCCTCAACAGCATTTTCAACGTAAAAAAAATCGGATTCCTGTGCCTCAACGGGAGCAGAGGAAAGCATATTTCCTAACAAGGAAACATCGGATGAAACAGTACGGCCAGCTGAAGCAGTCATCAAGGGAGCACTTAAATACAAAGTGCAGTCCTTTTCTATTTGTACAAAGGAGGCCCATTGCTTGCAAGGTGGTTGTAATGGCTTAGATACAGATTCCGGAGGAGAGGGAGCGGTAGCATTTACTGGAAACTCAGAAGCCACCGTAGGATACACCAAATTAAGAGATTGCGGTCGCTTATACCGTTGGGAAGAAGGAACCTCTTTTGTATGTAATGCAAGATCCATCAAAAGGCAAAAACATCGCAATCCATCAATTTCAAGGGAAAAAAAGCGAGCAATATGCCATCCAGCAAAAATACACACACGTAGAATAACTCCAAGGAGAGATATCATAACAAACACGCTCCAATGATAGAAAGCAACAGCCGTACGACGAGAAAGAAGGATAACTATAGCGGGATAGATCCATCGCGTAACCTTTTCATGAACAAAAGAAGTAAATTTCTCCAATATATTTTGTCCGGCAATTTCTGTGTGTTCCAACGGAGGAGAAGACAACGAATTCTCATATTCATAAAGTTCAGCCATCAATAGTGGCTTCTCAACTTTAGAGGCATGAGTGGCATCTCGCATCGATAGCCCAGAAGCTGCCCCTTGTTCCCCTTGAGATGGGAAAATGGAGGCATCTTGACAAGATTCATTTGGTACAATAATTCCAGATTGAATTTGACATCCTTCTATTTGGATTAACCTTTTATGGAAAGAAAATAAAAACTGTAGGCGACGTATATGGATCATACATACGAAGATAGGACATCTACAAGAGCCATTCAGCTTACAAGTCAGTAGGATGCGAATATTCCTCACATCTGATAAACGCGTAAAGTTTATTGAAAGGCACGATAACTGCCATCGCAGGAATATATTTCTTGAGTATAAAGCGGTATTCCGAAGAGATATATGGAAGGGAACTTCCCTTGGCAAAACTTTCCCAAGTGGCCATTTAAATTCCCGTTTAGAGAATAATTTCAATGCTAAGTGATCAAAGGTATCAGGCGCTATTCGTTGAAAGATAGAGAGCACAGCTAAGAAACCGACCAGCCAAAAAATAATACTTGGGACTCCCACACAAAAGAGCTTCCAACCAATATACAACAGTCCCATGACGAGCTTCAGACCACACTGTGTCGAATGACATTACCTTCTTTCTATCTTTCCCAACGCCACCAAGTAAAGGTTAAAGTGAAATGTAACTAGCTAACCAAATAGGAAAGCTAGAAGTCGCATAATTACAAAATTTTCATTAGAATATAGAAAAAAAGCCCAAGAAGATTGCGATGAATTAGGGAATAATGTTTTGGTTCTTCCATTTACAAAATCTACCTACCACTAGCAGTTCCAAGTTCCAATGAAGTTAAAAAGGAATTGAGCGTGCATCTGTTTCACTGGAGAATGGGAAGTTCTTCAGTAGATTCCTCCTACCTCTAAATGAGAAACCGTGTATAAAAGGATGAGCATCAACCCGAACGAATAACCAAAAAATTCAAGTTCAGATATTCCACTAAATTCAAAAGGAAAATTTGTCAAATCACAAGTATTTCCCATACATGTCAGGAAGATACCCAACAAGGCTTCATTGTATGGAAGTGGCACAGTTACCCAAACAAAGGTACCAGCAATTTTAAACAGAAATAAAATGGGACGAAAAAGCATGTGAAACGGGAAAGGTCAACAACAGGAGGTTTCAACCACGGTTGCAAGAAAAGAAATGAAAAAGAAACCTATTCATGCCTGATGAAGAAAGAATATTTAAGCACTATCAAAGAAGAATTTAAAACAATTGCAACAATTAAAGGCTGCACAAACCAAACAAACCATTGTAAAAAAAGATCGAATTAGTTTTCCATTTCCATTGATAAAATATGCCTATATTAATTCGTAACACAAAAAGTGCTGAAATTGCACAGAATGTCAGTCGTCAACGCATCCAGGAAGTCAGCAGCGGTACAGGTGGACTGTCAAGCGCTACCTAAGAATGTGCGAGTAGTACCATGTTGCGTAGCGAAAAAGTTTTTGTAGAATTGGTAACGATTTGAAGGGAGTTAATTTTGTAAGTTTAATTGTGCAGTTTCCAACGTAATTTATGTACCAGCGATGCAATTAAAATGAATGCCAGTTTAGTAGTTGGAGAAGAAATTCACCCATAATTAGCATTGCAGAGTCCTTTGTGTTATTTTGCAAGTAGAACCATCCAAAAGCCTTTCTTAAGTGGGTGTGCACGATGAAACTAATAATTATTTTGGTCTAGTTATTTCATTAATTTCGCAGTCTTATGTTATCATTTTGTGAAGCCATTAAGGCATTCTAGATGTGAATTTTGATTCCCTTACGAGAAAGTATTATTACAATACTTGTACGCTAGTTGACTCATACTTTATATAAGATTCCTATAGAAACAAGTCTACTTATACAGTGCGAGAGGTACCCGTCATAACACTCGGTATATTCGATGGAGTCATTTTGTCCTCCAACAATAGTTTGCTACATGCTTACAAGTCCATCCCCTTTTGAAAGGAACCTACATTTACTTGGTTATAAATGGGAAACTTTATCCAAAGCTATTTTTTGCAAGCGAATGGATTTATTTGTACAAATAAATGTGAAACATTTGAAGTACACTGCGCAATGAATAGATTAATGTCTCAAAATACATTATACTTTTATCTTCAGAATGTAGATATGGAAATTACGTAGTAAAGGTTGAGTTCAAAATTATGCCAAAGATTATAATTGAACAAAGCAAGGTGGTACTTTTTCGTGAAGCATTTCCAATGAAAAGAAAGGACACTATAGCTAAAATAGTTGTATTCTATGGTCAATCCTTGGCCTTGGGATATAAGCGTTTATTTTTTTAAAATTCCAGTTTTAAATACGTAATGACAGTAGAAGCTTGCATTTTCAAAACAGTAAAGCCATTTTTCTCTAACTAATAAGTAAAATGAGTAAAAATTAATTACGTGACGTAATGCTGGCACCTAGGACATGTTCCACACTATCAAAAAACAGAATGTCGAAAATACTCCCAACGGAGGGGTCAGATTCGTTTGTGGATACTTTATAAAAAATCCCAAATAATTCGTATGCAAACTGTTGCTGCAAAAGTTTCAAATCATACAATGGCAAGCTGACTAAAAATTACGCCAAACTATAAATTTCATGCAGATGCTGCGTGAATCCCTTTACATGAGAGCAAACTCTGACTGACACATGTGAACTAGTGTATCGTCCATCGCTTAATGAAGTATAACTATCCCAGGGAAAAAGAATGAAATGCAAGTGTAAGAGTGGCAATACACTTTTTGTATTGTATGGCACAAAGGCAGATATGCCATTACGTTGACAATGAAGACGATTTAACGGATAATTCCATAACACTGTCTGGACATAGCTGATAACTAGCAAGCGTACGATGATCCTAAAAAAAAGAAAAAAAACGTATATACCATTTCAGCCGCAAGAATGCACCTTTTCACATATAACTTCTAAGAATGAAACGCTTCAAAACCAACACTACAACTACATCCAATATAATTTTGTTACTGATAAAGAAAACCATTAAAACATCCAATATAACTTTGTTATTGATAAAGAAAATCAGTCAAACATAGTCGACATACAAGTTGTACAAAAACAGTAGTCGCCTGCACTTTGTAAAAGAAACCCTATACAAAAAACAAACAAATTCTCCCTCCTTTAAGTGCTATGCATGAGGATATAACATGAAATAGTGTTACATTACAAAGTCCTTTATAAAAAGTTTACCTCCCTTTTAATAAGTTTTTTGATGAAAATATCTCTTACCTCTAACCAGGCACCAGATACCACAGCTTTGAGTTCCAATAGGTTGGCGGAGAGACCCTTTTGCAAACCAGCATCAATCAATGATTCCTTAAAATTCTTAATAGTGAGAGAGATGTCTGCTTCAATTTGTAACTGTTGCGAGGGTAAACCACCCCCTGCAATACAGTTTAGAGTATACCGGACGGATCCCTGTATATACGGTAAAAACGGTATACACACAAAACTATGTGTTAGAACGGAGTCTATTCCTTGAATTGCAAAGAGAAAAGAGAAGCTCTATTGTTTGTCCAAGAATCAACAACAGAAAATACAACGAACTATAAACTAACCTGTACTGGGAAAGCAGTCATAGGTTGTTCCGGATGACTTTCTTCTATCTCTCGCCGCACACGTTTTGCATTATTCTCTGATAAGCATTTAATGAAAAAATGGAAAAGTTCTACAGAGTATCTCTCCCTAGATTCGTAAAATATTACTCTATTGGTTACACAAAGTGCTTCTCAAGAATACACCGCATCCAACTACATGTAGAAAAACATTTTTCTCCAACACCACCCTACCAGCTATAGCCTCAGAATCCATTGGAGGGGCAGGGGGAGGCATGGGTGTGGAAGGTGGAGGCATGGGTGTGGAAGGTGGAGGCATGGGTGTGGAGGGTGGAGGCATGGGTGTGGAGGGTGGAGGCATGGGTGTAGAGGGTGGAGGCATGGGTGTAGAGGGTGGAAGAGGGATTGAACCATACGAACTTTCTGGTAGGAGAGAAGAGGATGGATGTGTAGTGCCTTTTAAAGGATCGTAGTTGCTTGATCCAGAAGTGGCGTCAATTCCAAATACATCAGAATGTTCTTTAATCTACAAAAAAATAATCAGACGTTCAGAAATCGACCGTTCAGTCAAGCAAAATCTCTGTTTTCAAAACCTAACAAAAACATCATACCTACACAAGGCAGTAGTGAAAAGGACATGCAAATAGAGAGTTCACAAAAAGGATAGATCCTTTAAAAATTCAACCTAAATACGTTAAAAGTTCCTACTATACAAGAAATTTCCATGCCTTCCTTCTTGCACATGTACGTACCTCTTCTTCGACGGATCCAAACATGTCTGGCCGTTTTGTAGCAAAAGCAGACAAATAACTGCCAACATCTGTACAAAGAAAAACAAAATGCAACACCCGTAATAAAAAATATCCAGCTACATAAAAATAAACTTCGAGTGTCACTAAAAGTGTGTTTATTAAGCTCTTCCTCTACGAAAATTCATTTTTGTTTTTCCTTTCCAAACTTCTTCCTACCTCCAGCAGGGGCAAATGCATTGTGTTTTCTCGCCTTTTCCCTTCGTCGATCGAGTTCTTCTCTATAAAACAAAAAGTTCAAGCCATAAATCCATGTTTTCTCCCTCCTCCTCCCCCTATATAAAACTGAAATTGTATGATCCCCCAAAATGTCTTCCTTTATTTTAACACATCCACAACTTCCATACTTTGAAAAAGAAAATAAATAGCTATCCATCCATCTATATTAACAGGATACTGAAAAAAAATCATGGAGGCCCCCCTCTCTTCTCACAAACACAAAACTTTCTTTTGAAGCACGGCAGCGCGACATACTTCCATCGTGGATCCAAAAGAAGTGTGTTTAAATGTGCTGTCATTTCCTCTGCAGGAATCATTTGCCCTGTCAGAGGGCACTTCTGCATCTTGGGTTGCCCTTGACCATGCCGTTTTGTTCGGGTATAGCCAGTAATAACCTTCATCTCGTGCTTGGTTTCTTGCTGCAATGTAAATCAAACGCATACACAAGAAAATTCACTCTGAAAAATAGGAAAGAAGAAAGATGAAACAACACCTCAAAAACGTGGCTAAAAATCTCTTTACAGAGAAAAAGGACGCCAAAAACTACAGTGGTATGCATTGAGAATGATAAAACGTACAGGGAGAGGTGGCTGGGAAATTGGCTCTTCTGAAGGAGTACTTGGAGTGGGAGGTACGACCTCTGCAGGTACCTCAGCAGGTTTTTCATGAGATGTTTTTTCCTGCAATTCCATATCCACTTCCATATCTTCCTCTTCCATTTCAACGTCACCTCGTCCTGCTTCCTCTACGATACCAGGTGGCTGCAGGTATAGTATATAAAAAAATATATATAAAAATAAAACATGATATGACACTACGCTTCGTGAAAATCTATTTTTATTTTCCCCCAAAAAAATAATCAATCCACAAAAAAAACAACAAATGTGTATGTTACACACGAGTTTCAAAAGAAAATATATTTCAAACTACCTGGATATCACCATTTGTTGTAACAGCAGATTTTTCCAGAGGTGGAGGCAAACGCTTAGCCGGCGTAGAGCTAAAATCAACAGGAGCGGCAAGAGGGAGCGAATCATCCTAACAAGGAACGGCAAAAATGATGCATTTATTGATGGGGAGATATGAAAATAAAACTAATACCAGCAATAAAAAATAGGGTAGAAGAAAGAGTGAGAAGTATAGAATGGAAGAAAGATGTATACGATGAAAAAGAAGAGAGCCCTATAGGAAGGGAGAGAGACAAAAAAATGAAAAACAAAGAAAGCATTCAAAAGAAAACAATATACACCATGAAAAAAAAAAGAAACACCCGAAATAAAAAAAAACGTGTAATAAAAAGGAATAATCAGCCATACTAAGTTTGAAAAATAAAAAAATCACAGCCACCTGATATTATCCTTTAAAAAGATGCAACCAAAAAACTAAAAGTATATACACATATTCATGCTTTTTCTGCCTGTAGTTTATTCGTATATCTGCAAAAATATCACCTGAAACTAATCTTCCACAACACGTCTTTCCCTCATATCGCTACCAAAGCTACAAATCTAGACGGCACTCACCTCTGCAGTAAAGTTGATCGTTTCAACTACAATAAAATCATGCCAATCAATAGAGGCCATTTGTACACGTTCTTGTGCGTGTGCATCCTCCTTTTCTTTCCGTTTTTTCTCTTGGGAAGTTTCCCATCGATACTGTAAGAAGCATTTTTCAAAGGGTAGACGAAAATCTTGTACAATTTCCTTCAGCTTTTCAATCTGTTCTTCAGGAGGTAGCAAACACTTCGTATAAGCATCTACTAAAGAAGTGAAATATCCGAAAAGGGCATGAGAAGGCTTAAGGAAATCAAATTGTGGATTATTGCGCTCTCGCTGTGTCAAACCAGTGAGAAAGCGCTGCCCATTGCGAGCAACAAATTGAGCAGCCGTCTTTATCACATCGCTGTACATACACACAAGCAATCGTGCAAATCATCACACTACACTCTAGTGATGTACAATCTCAAAAATAATTCCACACAACCCATGCTAATCAGCGTTTAGTATATTATACTATCTTCTGAACAATTTTCCCCCATCAAACATCACTTTCACAGGTAAATTCTCATAAAAGCAAAAATACTTCCAAAGCCTTGCACATTTATGGATATATTCTCCAAAAAAAGTAGCATCCTTTTGAAAGAGATACAGACCCTCTCTCTCTCAATCACAAAAGCGATAGACATAAAAGAAACTTCTCCCCCTACATGATTATATTTTTGTTTCATTCTACTACAGCATAAAACAACGTACATGTCAACTGGGGTGATGTAGGGATGAGCCACCGCATACTGATCAGGTTCTGGCGGTTTCAATTCTTTTTCTATATCTGAAAATTGAGTTAGGGCAAGAAGCTGCTCCTTTCGCTTGGATTTTTCCTCTTCCTTTCGTTTCATGTCTAATATAGCTTGAGGAACAGCTGGCTTAGTCACTTCCTCTGAAGAAAAACAGGATTATTTCATAGCATCATGCATCATCAGAATGTAAAAAGTGCTAAGGAGGTTTAAGAGCGTATTCATTACTACTTTTTATTAGATAAAAAGTGCAACTGAAAAGCTACTAATGCAAAAAAACTCGTCGCTTTTACCACGAGAAGGCGTGCGTATTTTTCTCATCTGATACATTTTTAAAAACAAAAACTCGAAATGTTCATTATGTTGTTTTTATTAAAGAGCCAATGAGCACTTCCATCAAATCCTTTAACGGAATTGTATAGCATGTATTGTTTTACTACAAGCGTATGTAAAACAGTCTTTACATATCACAAATCTAAATGAACCATGAACTAAAAATTCTATTTCCGTGCATCGCGTAAGCTCCTCAAGGCAGTCGCTGCTTGCATCATTACTAGCGTAAACAATTAATAGTATTGCATCAAGCTAGTAAAAAGTAATGTATCTACGAAACTAACTTGATGTGCCTACAAAGCATCATCCCACAAACGTAAATCCTCTTTTCTGCTTTAGCAATATAAGCAACGTACCAACACCAGTTTTGAATTCTTTTACTTTGAGCTCATAATATGGGCGATATGGGTTATTCGGAAAAAGAAATGAAAAACGCTGGTTATTTTTTTCCCGCATGACTCTAGATTCGAATTCTGGTCCATTTTTTGCCACAAACTGGGCAGTCTTATCAATAATACCACGAAGGTCAGCAGGTGGGAAAATTATCCCAACAGGAGTAAGAGAAGGAGATGGAGCCATTGGAAGGGAGGCAGCTGGCGAAGGTAATAAAGGGGTACCACCCGGAGTGGCCAATGCTGGTAGGACCGACATTGAAAAGAAAGTGGTATATTAGAGGGGTGGGATTTCAAAAGAGAGAGTGTAGCTAAACGATAGCAGAGAGTCAACGCAGAGGTACCACATCTACAGCAAATCGCGCAAACTGCGTACGAAAGGAAATAAGAAAACTTTTTGCTGTTCAATTCATTGAAAAATGCTTGGTATCAAAAGAGAAGAAAAAATCGAAAAGTGGGAGTACATTATTCGACTGAAAAGACAGGCAAAAAACCACTGAAGTTTTGGTAGCGTTAAAATGGTATTTCACAACTTGACCAAAGATGCGAATTTCATTCGAAATGTTGCTCACGCATCGACCATCTGACACGTATTTTCATAAGATGCTTTTCTGAACAGTGAATAGACAACCAGAAGAACTTGCTAGTTTGAGAGAGAAGAGACGTTTATCATACATAGTACACTCTTATTTTTACACAGTTTTCGTAGTAGCCATCCTTATGTTTAAACCATACATTTTGCGGAAAGCCACAACGGCCTGTGCTGAAATATTTGTATTTAACAAAATATCTATTCAGTAAAAATTGCTATAATATTCAAATTTTGAACTAGATGGTATTAATCCGCCTGGCACATTGTAAAGGGAAATTGAAGGATTATGGTAGCATCGTAAAGCAATATGCGCTATCGGATTGGTACATACTCGCTTTTGTGTTTTTCAAGTCTAGATAAATAATGCGACATTCAATACAAATTTGAAGCAGGCAACCCAATTCATTCAAATTCCAAATTAAGTCGCAGCAAAGATGATGGATTTCCAACTAATAAATTTTAACTAGAAGAGCAAGCATATTGAAAGAGCATGATTGCATTGGTGTACAAATCAGTCTAAAATATAATGATGTACCGTGAGAATGAGAGTACTATGTTCCGGTTAAGTTTGAAAAAACGGAAAAGTGCCATCTGCCGGAAATTTTCAAAATTCAAATGCTCGCATCTGATAGTGCTTATTTATTTAAATAAAGTGATTTTTCTCAGTTCTTCACGTTTCCTTAATGAAAGAAGAAAAACAAGAAGCACATTGTAATGCGTGTTTTGATATGTTGCGTTAATCTGATGAGTCTTTGTTCGACAACAATACAACTTCAACGTATCAACTGCATGCAATAAAACTACGCGAATATACTTTCTTAAGCCAAGCCTTGCAGACTTGCTACAATTTCAAAGCAAGCAAAATCTGATGTTTTCTGCCATAACAGTAGTAAATGTAATGTGGTCGTTTCTTTCAAGCTACTTAACTAACCTTGACGTGCTTGTTATATTTGAAAACCTCCAGGTATGAGACGTCAAACATACTGCATACTATACGTAATAATTATCAAAACAAAAACAAAATAATATATGCAACCTTTAGGTATTTTATTAAAACTATTCAAAATCATTTTGTTACAATCTTTGACGGGAATGAAATTTTTATTTAAGTCTAAATTAATTTCTATAAATGCATTTTTGCTGTGCAGGGAACTTAAACTTCCCCAATTTTATTAAGTGACAATGCCAAAGCATTTCACTTAAATACAACATAGAAATTGTTTATCCATACGCTTCTTATTGCACCAGTTCTCCTGCGTGACTTTAAAAACAGAAAGAATAGGCTTAAGTTGAGTACGTGAAAGTTGAATACAACATATCTTGAAGTTGATCAGTGTTCATTCTCTCAAGCATTTAAAAAGTCATATCATTCCAAAATCGCACAAGCATCTTCTGAAGATATAATGCTTTCTTATTGTACCTACTATTCCACCTTATGTCGTTTTGATTTTCTTATTTCATTCAACTTACTGTGTTTATTCGAAATCCAGTGAAGAGGAATGGTCGGTTTTAGCTAATGAAGAAGTCATTTTATTAACGAAAGAATTATATTTTTACTGAAAAACAGGTGGGTAGGTAATGGAGTTACACATCATTGGAGCAACAACAGAGAATAAGAATTTCTTTTGGGAGAGTTGATATAGTAAATCCTGTTTTGGGCTTAGAATCGTTAACCAAAAAATGAACAGAATAGCAATAATGACAATGTTTTCTTAAAGTCAATGCAAGGCAGCAACCATTATTTAGTTTTTGTAACAAAAGTTTGTTTTTTTTATTGGTCGATGAAATTGAGCACATTCGTTTGCATTTGTTATTTGAGTGTGTGATGCTCTCATCATAGTGTCTACCAGAATTTCTTCTTCATTCATGGCAATTAAAGTATATTTTTCTTGTAAAGAATTTTCATGATAGAGCTGCCTTGCCTTATACATACGCCACTATAATAGCTATGTAAAAACGCAAGAAGTTATAAACAAATTGTGAATGCAAGCTCAATTAAAAATCACATATCAAGAAATTGGTTTTTCACAAACTTTAAATATAGTATAAAATTTTACCTCTTGAGTGACATTTCACAATATATCAGCTTAAAGTATTGTAAAGAATTACAAAAACTTCTTGCTCTGAAGTTTACGTAACAAAGAATTGTGATCAATTCACTTGCAGGTCTCTGTTCAAATTTAAGACTGTATGATTAATATTCGCTGCTTGGCCTTTTTCAAGAGGATTTACGTAAGTATCAGGCTTAAAAATATGCTCCTATGCGCTTTCTTTTGTAAAATCAAACAATGAGAAATAATAATTGTCGAATAAAATTTTTGCACGCATACAGAGTAAGCACCTTGACAAACATGCTGACAAATGTTTCTATTCTGTTTGTAGAATTGCATATGTTTCTACCACTCAAAAGCCGTACTCAATGCTTTAAATGAAGTAGATGCGTGCATATCGTTTATTAAAGTACCATAATGCTCTGCGTGAAACCATTTGACTCTAGATTAATATTAGTTTTAGGAAGCTAAAGAAAATAAAAACATTGAGTCTTGCTGCTTAAAACAAAACAAAACTTTTGTAACACATTGTTTAAACAGTTGTTATTTTCTGCATTACCATATTTGACATTTGTTTTAGTGATTGAAAATCTAAGGTATAAGAATTACGGTTTTAATCTGTGGTTTAACAATGAGCTGAACTATAACATCGGCAGCGTCTCAGCGACCCTGCAAGATCTTCGTTGGCATTGTTTATAAGTTTTCACACCAAGTAACAAGAGAATGCAACCTTTTAACACTATTGTTAAAGAGGATAGCTCAGGAGGAAATTGTTAGATTTTACTTTAAAAAATTATCTGTTGATTCTTACATACTATATCACTCATTGTTTCACGCAAATAAAGCCTATGGCATTGTTTATTTATGTAAACACAATCAACTCCCTCCTTTCTTTATAAAGCACTTAAAAACTATTTCTGTATCAAAGTTTTTTATTTCGTCAATTTCTTTTGGCGGATTATCGATTCGATACGTTTTTAACTATCAAAAGCAATAACTAGGAATATTTATGGAAAGTTTTGCAGATTTCATAAAGTAGAGTGATGTCGGATGGATGTATCGTAGTACAGAAAAGTAGAAAATATATTTGTAATGGGAGTTTGTATCCTCATTTATTTTACAAGCATTTCAATAAACTAGAAGATATTGACTCTGGCTCTAAATGAAGAATGCTACCGAAGAAAATACAAGGTTAAAAAAATGAAAGCCAAAATATAACTTTTACTCCATATACACTTCAAAGTGGCAAACGATATAATCCCTACACGTTTCTTATATTTTCCTTTTTGAATAGATTATATTGTATATGTTTCTTGAGAAAGCACATTTCTCTTTACATTTTAGAGTTTTTGCATTATTATTGATAAAAATAATTTTGTATTTCTTTCACCAATCAAGCTCTCTCCTCTCTCCACTAACATGCCAAATGGAATTAAAAAGCAGTAGCGTACATTGATATTATCTACAATGCAACGCTGCGACTACGCCTTAAATATTGACGTGAAACGAATTTACGTACTTTGTTTACATGTCGTTTTTCTGCGAATAGTGAGATAATAGTGATCTATAATCCAAGTCACATCGTTTTTTATGAATTACCTTCTGTTTGGTTACGATAGTGTTAACTAATTGAAATCAAATTTATATTCTATTTGGGCTACTAAAATAGTGGTAGCATTCTCGTTTATTGACAAGGAAACAATTCAATAATTTCCAACTGATAATACCTGACTCACGCTTCAAGTTTAAAAAATAGCATGCATCTATTTTTTAATGTATTCTGTAGATATAACCTGAATGATATTTAGGTTTGCATTAAATTTCCAGCAGCAATGCCAAGATGCAAAGTCTTGTTTACAACTTAACATGTTAAGAAGATAAGGTACCAATTTTCTTAAGCAGACCTCCATTATCGTGATGAAAAGATGTCTTTCTTAGCATTTTGTAAGAACGGTTGGGGTATCCTGATATAAAGCAAACAATTTATAAAAGACCATCACACGCAATAATGAGGGTATGAACTATAAGCTTCAATACGATACAGCTAAAGGTACGCATTTGTGATACATCACCACACAATAATTTGTTCCTTAGTTTTTGACTTTCAATGCAATCAAACAAATTATTTCTACTCATTTTTTAAAACAGTTGCATATTCCTGCTTCTAAATTAACTAAATTGGAATGTTTCGTTTGAAAGCAGATGCAACCAGTACATCAGAAAGGAGTATAGCCAATAATTTCGCAAAAGCAACATTGGAAAATATTATTACTCAGTTGGTCATGTATATGCTACGATTTTAGGTTTAAAATGGAGTGTATTCTTTTCTAAACAATATTTCCATTCCTATCAACTTAAAAATGCAACCACATCAAAATAAAATATTGCATATCAAAATAAATCAACATATAATGCATTAATAAGGGCAGGATCAAACGCATCATCACTGTGTTTGCTTTAAACATTTTTTCTAAAACGTGAAAGGGATTTTCGGTCACTTGCTGATACTTTTGTGACCTAAATAATGTTGTTAAAAAATATTATCTTCGGCACCTAAAAGATTAGTAGTTGATCCATCTGCAGATTCAATTGTACTAAGTACTGTACCAATGTACTATCCAAACTAATACGCAAACCACTATGCAGCGCTAAAATTTTCTACAGCTGAGAACGACTAGAGTTACTTAGAATTGCCCTTTTCTGTATGCATAGCTGATTCAACAAATTGATGTATCGCAGGAACGCTGTACGTCGCATATACAACCCTTCTCTGTGTTGATGCAGCGCACAATGCGTTATTATTTTGTTTCATCTTATGCATTGCCGCTCTGTATATGCTTCGTTTCTGCACTTCCAGCCAGCGTTCTGCCACAAATGATCCGGTACAGACACAAAATTCTCGCGACCATTTTGTAAAGAATTCTGTTGTTCTTTTCAGTAGCTTATCTTTTTTTTGAAACTGCAATAAGTTACGAGCAAAAACAATTATTATAGAACATTGTTTTGAATTAAACAATTTGCAAGAAAGATTGCGCAATAAAGCGGTACTGTAAGTAGGCCCTGTAAAATAAGCTTGCATGCTTGCATTTCGTGAACATATTCGTACTGACTTGATATTGTAAAATAAATTGCTGCCACTTCATCCAAGCCTGGTATATACTTCGCTTCTGTATTTTTCGAATAATACTTTTAAAGAGTATCGAAACAGGATGCTGCTTATCACAAGGCAGGCAATGAGTATGCATTGCCATATTGACGGATTGATCTTGAGAAGTATTGATTGCTTTACTATCAAATTGGAATTTTAACGCTGAAGATGATTCTATTTCTGTCAAACACAGATTTCCATTCGTACTTTTATTAGGACTTGAGCGTTTCAAAACAACTTCAGGGTGAGTGGCAACAGCAGTGCGATTAATGATGTTTCTCCACCTGCATAAGGTATAAGCCATTAACTTGCGTAGCAAGACATCCAACGACCATCCAAATTGCAATGTAGCTGCTTCGTGAACGAGATTTTTTAAAACCTGCACTCCACTTGTAGAAGACTCTGGAAGAAAGGTAGCAGACTTTCGTGAATCACCGTCGAGTGTTTCCAATGCATCCAAGACTCTCATAGACACCTCGTAATCATATGGCATAGCTCTTTCTGAATAATTGAAGTTGCGCGAATTGCTAGTCTCAAATGATTCGGTATTGCTGTGGTTCTTTGAGCTTTTCTCCGGATGTTGCTGTTACAGTAAAAATGTACTTCGTGAGTTGCTACATATACTGATATAACCATGACTCCAAAAATAGGTTTCATACCGCCTACCTTGTCTGTGTCGTCATTATGATTCCATTTCCTTGTACACAATTCTTGTTCACGTCTACTTGTTACGTCCTGACCAGCAGAAAAAGTCGTTTGCTTATTCTCACTATCTTTAGAATTATTGGGAAAAGTGAGGTTATTATTAAGTATAGCGGTAGTGTAAGTGGACTGAAATGACGCCATTGTTGAATTTTTTGGTGTGATGCATGCACGCTCCAAAATTCCTGAGATGAGTGGAAATGTTTCTTTAGATCGTAGAATTCGCTGCTCTAGTGAAGGTAGATATTTTAAATTTGAAATGTCTCTTTGGCTAGTTAAACTTTGATTAAATTCATTTATTTCATCATCCTTATACTTTCTAATCGAATCTACTAGAGTTTCGCATTCTACTGGATTTTGGGTCCTATTCTGCACTTTTCCGGTCCTTGATAGTGAGATGGAATAAGTATCTTGTGATTGATTATCCTCGTTGTAGGGGATAAAAAAAACTCCTCCCTCGTTAATGTTACCACCACCATTCGGCGGTATGTAAAGTTTAATCGAAGATTCGGTATGCCGCGACTGAGTTGTAGTTGTATCATTTTCGTCATTTAAGCCTGTTGTTTTGCTCATATCATTTGCCTTATATCTGAAACCTTTCATATCTTTTATTCCAGCAAGATGCACTTCATTTGGACCAGGAAAAATTGCTGGTTGCTTATATTTAGAGGATACAGGTCTAGAACAATGTGTACTAGCAGCTAGCGCACGCTGCTGAAAGTTTTGGGATGTATAGTTTTTGCTAAAAGTTTCCTCATCACTCAATTGGGCCTTAAAAAAATTCTCTACATAACTAATATTTTGCTTTTCTTTGAACATGGTTTTTATTGGTGTGGCAGTATTAGCATTGAGGTGTTTCACATCCATATTTGTTACAAAATTTGTTGGAGAAAAACACAACATTTTCTCTTTGTGCCGCCCGAGTAGTTATGTCAGAAGATCAACAATCATTCATAAATAAACTTACCATTTAATATAAATGCACAGACCAAGTGAAAATCAACAAGCAGTGTACAATAATGTAAAAATATTCCCGGTTAACAAAAGAGCTTGAAACGACAGAAGGTGCAGAAATCTTGTGGTTGGGAAGGTACCGTTGTACCCAGGTTTAGGGTATATACTTTCCAATTCTGAAGAAGAAAAAGATCTAGCAGTATAACATCTCATACGCATGTCACAATAAATAAAATTTTCAGCGTTAATATATGAAAAAAAATTGTTAAAAACTTAGGCCCCAAATTCTTCTACCATGTTAAATGATGCTAAGTAATAGATCTTTTTATGAAAACTTCGATAAAAAATTACCGCAGAACAATACTTATAAGTGCCCAATTTTCTCTAGCTACACATTTAACTATAATTGTATGTGCAGAATTGTCTTTAACTTCTCGAAATACGGTGTGCTACTTACGGAAGAGCTTTGTCAAATCACTTCAGGAATGAAACGGGAAAATTGTAAGAAGAAACGTAATCACTATAAATTCCACTGCAAAGAACGCAGCCAGCGATTTATCGAGTAATCTTCCGTGCGGAGTAGAACTTTTCTCCGAGAACCAAGAGTTACCTCTTTGCAATTAAAAAAAACAATTTCGTTTTGTCCTCTTGGATAGATTGCAGCGATTGTGATGCCTCTATTCACAGTAGAATTGCCATGGACTTTTTTGTATTTGTAGTTTTGAGCACACATTTCCTTGCTTCAATCTAGCATGAATAAGTCGTAGAAAAAACGCTCGCATTGCGGTGCAATTAAGTGCTGTTTATACCGTATAAGCGGAGAGAAAGATTCTGGAGGGCTTTCTCTTTAATTGTAATGATAATACGTTAAGGAAAGCAACTATATTGCCAATATTTACAGCTAATCACTAGTTTTCAGTAATTCAACTTCAGTTTTCTAGGATATGCAACAGAAAACGAGAAACCTAATCGAGATATGCGTTCGCCATTGCTTTCTTTTACCAGAGTAAAGCACCAGCTTATGATGAGCACATGCTACCTTTCCTAATAGGTTTTATCTCAACAGACAATGGAAAGTTTCCATAGTCATGGTGATGATTACTTAATCTTTTTTCTTTATAAATAAAAAAAATTAAATACAACACTTCGCAAAGCAGTTATAAAACCCCACCAATTTATTAAGAAATAGGAAGAGTTTTACATAAAATTAAAATTTTATAATGAGAGAAATGACTACGTAAACCCAAAAATTCTTACAATGATAGCTAGAAAGCACTTAAAATAAATAAAATGCTTCTATGTCATGGCATACTGCGTATTATTTCAAAAAGATCCATTTTCTACCTTCCCATAAAAAAAGTTTCACTAAATAGTACAATATCGTGAAGGTAAAACAGAAAAAAATTTACTCTACCTAGTTGAAAAGGTAAGTAGCTAAAAAAAAATTTTAAAGTCGATATAGTAACAAACTATTTTTTACAAAAATGATACTGAAGGTTTTTTCATTCAGAATATGGAAATCGATACACGGTTGAAAAATCGTATTGATTTTCTGAGCGTAATCTATTAGTCGGGGCATGCTTATAAATTAAATAATCATATTCAGTATCATAATCAGGAAAACGATGACGGCTTTTCCGTGCTTCGTTGATGAAAAAGTTACTAAAGTATTGTGCGAATTGAGAAGCAAATAACGCATGCGTAGCATTAATCAAAGGAGAAAGCGCATATACATCCTTTTCAGGGTGAAATTGCACACCATAAATGGGGTACCTGCATAGAAAAGTAGCGTTAAGTATACTTTAAACAAAAAAGATTTCATACCTTTACATGCGCAAGTTACAACTAGAGTAATCGATGGGTTAAAAGCTATTTCATCTAAATAAAAAATTTTCAAACCTTTTTGCTTCGACCGCTGCAACGAATTCGATGCCCTCGGTAGAGATACTGCTCGCTATGAGACGGAAAAAGTCATTGAATTTGCCTTTGTAATTCCATTCTTTCATGGAGACTCCGTCTTGATGATAGTATGCAGCTAACGGTAACTCTGTTGCAGCTTCAAATACTGCGGGATTACACATGAAGTTGTGCTTACTATGCAATTCTAAAGACGGCTGAGAATCGAATGGATCTATCGAAATCATTTCACGCCGAAAATTTTGCCAAGTCTTATCGGGTGAACTCCACATACGAAGCGGAACATCCCCTAAAAGCAAAAAACATGTAGCTAAATTTTAGAAGTTACCTCTACTTTTTGTTAATGCCACAGCAAATTGAGGGCGAGAAAATAAAATTATGCTAAAGTGACATGCAAATAGAAAAGGCGACAAAAACATTCCCCCTTTTAACATTACTTTCCACTTTGGATTCCTTGGAAGTGCTACACAAATTTAGTAGCCTGGAGGAGCGTAAGACGTCACTATCTGAATTCCATATCAACGGGTGTGCAACATTGATATCGTCAAACTTCAATGGATGGATGAAACTGTCATTGTGTGTTACTATCTGCGCCAAGGCTTCAAACCCAAGACAAGTGCCCCAAATAGGAAAAAAATCTCCTTTGTCATTTGCCTTAAAATAAAAAGTAGAAAAAATTGCAACTACTTTAAATCGCAGAAAGCGGAACACGTAAAGTCATTATATTTTTTATTTAAAGTACATTTCTTAGATGTTGCTTGTGTGCGGGTTAGAAAATGCACGTATAATCTACTTTTCGATAGAAAGAGAAAATTAAACTTCTTGGAGAAGATGCAAGAATCATAATCATAGAGGACATCATGTTTAATTTTGTTAGCTTTAAGAAAACACGAGAGCGCGAAAAAAAAACAAAGATTATATATATACAACTACAACTCAATTATAAAGCAACTATCCAACCTTGTAGAGTACTAACCGCTATTGTAAGGTTAAAAAGAAAAGATTCTATTTCAAAAAATCGTCCAAACGGGAGTAAAGGCGTGTCGCCTCCAGGATATAAAAGTCCATTTATGTGATTAAATATATATTCTATCTCAGAAAAAGAGGCGTCCAATAAAATGGGGGCCGCGCGCCCACCACCCATCTCTATAAACTTGACATATGATTGTTCAATTTCTGAAAGGGGTTCATCTTTCACAGCTTGAGAAATTACTGCAATGCAATGAAAAACAGCAACTAGCTTCGTGAACAAATAACATTCCGCAAAACAATTCCATACTGTGTACAATGATAAAGAAAGAATTTCGCATAACCAATTACTGTAAAATCACAACATATAGCAATCAAGAAAATGGAAAGGAATTGATAAACATTTCTTCCCCTCAAGTTCCCACGGCACTATGTTACGAAAAATGATTCTAAAAAATCGAACAAAACATAAGGTAGAATAAAAACTAATAATCCCTGTTTGTTATAAGAGAGAATTCATATCATAACCCATTCAAAGCAAAAATATGAATGCTAATTAACACAGGAGAGTAGGTAAATTTCATTAATCTTGCTTTAATAATTTCTTAGTAAGTGCCCCATTACTGTATAAAGAATATTTTCAAATAAAAAATTGATTTACAGGCAGAAATAAAATTTTCTCTAACAAGATAAGTAGTGCGTAGCTTCTAATTAGAATAAAGAAAAAAATCAGCTTTTTTCACGTATTACACCACAGGGATAAGCGAAAAACTCCCAGTTAGGCAGCCACTCTCGAATAGCTATACTCCATACGAATCAACGTGAATGACAATAAGGATCTAGCAAAAAAAAAAAATTTTGATCTACCCTAGGAAACTAATGCAATACAATGCATTATAAATGAACTAAAGGAAAAGTTGACGTTGGCACTCTCCTACACATTTTGGGAGATACGTATTTAAGAAGAGGGACAGTACAGCTTTCTTTCCCTAATATGGAGAGGAGTAGATTTAAGAGTGTTTGCCGTTGTAAACTGCCCATCAGCAAAAAATTTTAATACTTCAAACGAAAAAAGAAAACAAAAGCACGAACTGACTTCCAATAACAGGCTGAAAATTGTTTTCGCCGGGCTTGTTTTGTGGAAACTTGCTCAAATAGCTAGAGGAAGCCGCAATCCATTGAAATTTAGCAGAAAGAATGAAAGAGAAAACACACAGAAAAACAGTAACTTTTGAATCGTTCTTTCTCATTTTGATCGAGTGCATATATTTTTACTCAAAGAATTACCACAGAAAACAATGACAAACGAAAATATGGATAACTCCCAAACAAAAACTTCTTTACGGTCATTCTATTTGAACTGGAGAAAGTTGCTTCATTCCAGTAGAGTCATATGTGAAATAGCAAAAATTAAGCAACATATTTTTAGTTGTAGAAATTGGACGTGCGAACTGTATAAGCTGAAATTTTCATGAAATTGTGTGATGCAGCAGTGCCGCCGCCGCGCCACCGACGCTTTACTTTGGCGTGGAAACAGTATTCAAGGCTGGCTTATTTGCGTTCCGCTTCTTCGCACACTGGATTTCTGCTTCTGTTGGGAGAAGAGCACCAACAATTTTTTGGTTCTTGCATTTTCAATTATCGAAGCAACTACTTCTCCAGCTTGACGAATTATTAGCTGGCTCCGCCTTGCAGCTTTTGGCCGTTTTTCCAACACGAAAAGAGGCTTATTCTTATGCTTCTTCACCTCAAAGTATATTTTACGTAAGGAAGTAACGTAAAATCCTTTTACAATCTCAAATTTGTCACTTGCTCATTCAAAGTAACACCTGAAATAACTTCGGCAAGAGCGGTAAAAGATGCATTGACTTATTTATTGGTCACTGGCAGTAGAATCCTCACCTAGGTTTGATTCGTATTTACTAACTTGCATATTTCGAATTGCTTCCCCTCAAGTAGAGTCTATAACCCTTTGCGACCAAGAATTGCAATAGAAGTTGGGGTATTCCCATCTCTTGTTTTTTTCAGTGTATATTTCATTTAGGAACCATTAGCCAGTGACGAACTGCATAATTTTTATATTTCGTATATATGAAAGTAAACTGGGAATTGCAAGCTATATTGCTCATATTTTGTATCTGAAAAGCGACCTGCCTTATCACCTTTTTCCATAATATTAATAGGGAACAGAAACGCCTTTGATTTTTTTATATTCAAATACGCATATGAGTGCATGCAATCTTGAAGTCCACCTTAATATTTTTGGCATCTGCAGTGGAAAAATGTTATTTAGAAGGGCTTACCACTTGATACTAAGATGAGAATCAGATGAATCTTCACACATTTCTGTCCCGTAATATCGCGTAATGTTCTCTGTGTAGCGATGGGAGGTGCCGGAACAGTGATATCTTTCACAGCTACTTTAGGTGATAAAGAAAACTGTGTTAAGTACGAGTTTTTTTATGGATTCTGTTTTTAGTATTATGACTGCTTTCACTTATATATAAACTGTTTAAGTCTGTAAATGTGAAATGATCTTTATTAATTTTAGTTCTCCTTTGTTTGAAATTGCTTCAGTATGGTTTAGTTAACGTTTTTGTAGTAATGATTTAACATATTGAAATTAAGTTATTTTAATTGTTTCAGAATTTGTTATTGTGGGTGTTCTTTGGGGTTGCACCACACCTTTTATTAAGAAAGGAAGTGGAGAGGTAGTGAAAAAAAAGAACCCCGAAGAATTCTTGCTAAAACGTGTTTTCTGGAATATTTTGCAACTCTTTTTACGATGGAAGGTAAGTACTTATCTGTCGATGATGCTATACAAGCAAAGTTTTTAGCTGCTGTCAACAACTCGGAGAAATTGTCTCTAAATTGTGTGACCAATTGATTTGTTTTACATTCAGTTTTTGGTACCATATTTAATAAACCAACTTGGTTCTATCGGCTTCTATTATTTGCTTGGGTCATATGGTCAGAATTTTAAATGCTTTTTGCTATCAATAATTATTTTTGCGTTTCGTATGTCATTTTATTGCGTAAATTTTTCACTTGGGTCGAAATATTAGCTCAGACATATTTAAATTATTCTGGACTGCTGTCGTTTCATGTAAATATTTCTGAAGTAGCTTTATCGCTAAAAAAATTAACACGAACTTATCCCGAAAAGATTTTGATGCTGTTTTATTTCATTACTTATCCTTCTTTTTACTTTCATTATTGCTATTTGATGAGATTTATTTTGTCGTAAGGGTTGAGATTAACGCTTGCTTCATTAATCCTTTTCTACTGCAAATTGAATTGCTGTACTGCTTTTTGTAGATTTGTCTATCATTATACCCGCTGTTAATTGTCTCTCATTTTTCTTCACATTTTGGACTGAGGCTATCCTTTTCCGCGAAATTCCTGAATTAAGTTAGTTTCGCTCATAATTAAGTTGATCTTTCAGTTTAGAAAAGGCATTATTAAGTCGTACAGACTACATTTTCTTTTGTTACATTGCGGGTGGTGCAGTTTCACTATAGTTTTCATATTTGTGCTCTTTTCAGGATCAATAGCCGGATCCAGTTTAATCCTTCTTGGCTTATATATATGCTTACGATCAAATCAGCATATCAGTTCAGACACTTACAGTTGACATTTTTCTTTTTCGTTATGTTCGTTCTTATAAAAAGGAAAGTAAGCTGTTTAGATCCTACGACTTATAGTTTTGGGAGGAAAATATTTGTTCATTGCAAGAGAACAGCTACAAGTTGCACATTGTAGTACTTTTTATGTCAGGATGCCTCAGTGTTGTTTCACCACTTTCTCCGTTTTGTCTACAATTGCCCTTTTTCATAGTAAACCACACCAAATACTCATGCAAAAGAAAATTGGCCAGGCAGCGTTCCAGCAGCTACCAATAATAATTATTGGACTTGGAAACCCTGGTTTTGCTGCAGATGGCATTTCAATTGCTCGGCACAATGTTGGAGCAGCCTTTGTTAACTACATTTTTGAAAAGGAAAATATGAACCCATGGGAAAAATCTAAAGCTTGCTTTGCAAATTTGAGTGAAAATGAGGCTTTCATTCTTGCAAAGCCCTTAACTTCCATGAATCTGAGTGGTAGAACTGTTAAGCGTGTATTATCGCATTACAGATATACACCGAGTCAGTTACTAATTGTTCAGGATGACTTAGAGCGCGATATTGGAAAAATTTCTTTCAAGGAAAGCGGGAGCCATGGAGGTCACAAGGGGGTCTTATCAATCATTGAAAGTCTCTGTACAGATAAATTTTCACGCCTTCGAATTGGTATTGGAAGACCAATCGATAAATCTTTAGTCAGTTCGTATGTTTTGGACGAAATGTCTGCTGCGGATGCAAGTTTCCTTTGTAACACTACTTTCCCCCTTGCTCTGGATATATTGAAAACTCATTTATTGCCAAAGAGAACAACTACACATGCAGATATCGTTTTGTCTAAACCTATCAACCAGTCATTACCAAAAGTGAAGCCAAATTCTGCTCCGTTTAAAAATTATTGGGGAAAATTGATTCGTCATATGAAAAAGTAATATGGATGTATTTTCATAATTGTGCCTCTGCAGTTTTTTGGTTATGCGGTGGCTAGATGGACATTCTTGTTTCTTCTCCCCTACGTAATTTTCAAAAAAAACGATTGTGTTTTTTATCGTCTGGCGTCGTATTTGATCTCTCCTATTTTAGCCGAGATTGAGCAAGTTTGGATTTAATTTCGCTGATAGTGAACTTCTTTTAGATGCAATGCTTCATTGTATCAATTTCTAATTATTTTTCAACGGCTACAGAAGGAAGGCTCTTTACTTACATTTAACTATTCGATTCATTTAGAGTCATAAAAGCAGCTTTTGCTACGTTTGCATTTTATGATGAATTTCCGCTTAAGTTATTGCTGAGGTGTCCTGTTGAATCTACTCATCCCTTAGATTCTCAAAACGCACATTTAGTATTGATTCAGCAGAACAGTGCAGCTTTTGTTTTAGCTGATTCCTTTTCCAACATATGGATGCTAGTAGCTATAAAAATATGATGGTATATTATTTCTTAGCTATGATGCAACTCTTTGTTACCTACTAGTTAGCTTGGATTCTTTGCTCGTCCCTCAATTGCAGACGTCCAGAACGAAACTTTCACCACGGTTTACTGGATTAGCGAAACGATATAAATGAACAACTCAGATGCTGCTTTATTTACCATTATTAAGTGTAGCGTAGCAACAATATTCGTATATTATTTAGCCGTAATTGTGAATAATATTTTGGATGCAGTGGTAAATTTGTAATGCGTTGCTGTAACAAATCTTTCTTTTAGAATCTTATGGCAGAACAAAAGAATGGGAGTTGCTGTATTACCAGCAATGATGCAGCTCTACATAGTTTGATTATTTTGCCAGAGAAAATACAGCAAGCATTGAAACTTGTATCCATTATATCAAATTTTTCTGAAGATTCAATTATTAAGCCACACGGTTCCTTAAATTATTCGTGGGGTATTAATTTTCAAATCAATTCTGTTATAAAAAAAAAGTTAGCAAAGCTTTTCGGTTTGAGTCCAGAAAATGTCTGCGTTGCAAACCTTTTCCGACTTGAATTTTTGACTCATTGTCTTGAAGCTACATATAAACTTGGGTTGGGAGATATCAAAAGCTCTATTTTTTTAACCATTGCTTCGAAGGTGTTTGATTTTATGGTAGAGAAATCGCAACAAGTTGATCAACTAGGCAAAATTTCGGACGCATCCGATTGCATTGCGTGTGCTCGGGATTATATATTTCCATACTGCACCGAAGATCAAGACGATGACAACTCCAGTTTCTCCAAAATTGAAGCCAAGAGCTTTATTGATTTCATTCATCAAACGATTGGCGCAAATTGGTTACTCTATCAATATTGTATCATATTTGGTAAGGAATTTGTTCAAAACGAGTCAATAAGTAGAAGTAGTAAAAGTTTGGATCTGCACGCAAGCGCTGCTCATCAAAGCCCAATTTCAACCGAATTAACTTTATCTAGAAGTATCACGAGTTCATATACCAGGATAGAACAGAAGACTTTAGAGACCAAGCAGCACATTAATTCTTCAAAACAAATCGATTCAATGAAAAAAGATAAGGTGGAAATGAACGATGCAGAGCACAAAAGAGCAGCCTTGCAGAAGAAAGAATTAGCAGATGATAAAAATATTTCAGATGAGATGCTGGGTTTGATAGAGATGAAGGCTATGGAATTCAGTAATGATTTAGGAAAGTTTCAAGATGCACAAATATATTGAGACTTCATGGCGTTTAGATAATTGAATCAGTTATTTCATATCTCGCTCTCCCTATAACGTTTCGAGACAAAATGTTGGTGCAGGAAAATTATTCTAGCATACAAAGTTTGAAAATTTGGAAGGAAAGGCAGGAAACTAACTCTAAGTGTTTTTTTCCAATGTATCAACCGCTTAAAAAATATTATTTGAAGTTTTATAGAGCTTACTATGTTAGCCATGGAATGAGGAAAAAGAATCTTTTTAGGACGGAACAACCGTTTCATTCAACCATGGTATATTTTACTCATGAATCACGAAAATATTCTTTTTGACATTACCGTACTTAATTATTTATAGCTGTGTAATCGCATGCACCAAAAAATATAGACCATTTTAAACTTCGTTGTAAAATAGAAAAAACATGGCTGTTATTTACGTACGTAACTATAGGCGCGGTTTTAATAAGCTATGTTGATTCAAATTGCTAAACTTTTATACAAACTTTTATGATAATTGGTCACGTTTAGTGTTTTGAAATGTTTACAATGCCAGAGTAGTAGTGAAAATGTTTCTGAAAGTTCGAGTATACTCGCTTGTCAGAAATGATTTGGCTTCCTTCACTTAAAGCGCAAAGCTCATTTTTAAAACGCAATTTCCTTCCGCAGGTGATTTTTGGATATTGTGACAAATGCATGCATTCAGGTGTAATGAGAATTTGTCCATCAATCGAGTTGATCGGCACCCGATTGTTCTTCATAGTAAATCAGAACTATCCGTATAACCTAACACGAAATAATATTTAGGTGTCAAAACACAGCAAGTAAGAGCATAAGGATATCTGGAAAACCATAGGAAAGGGCTAATGAAAGAAATAACTGCAGAAGAGAAAGATAAGAGAGAGATTACCTACTTTTTGAGAAGCTCCAATTTTTGTTTGCAACTTTCTATATTTTCCCACATTTTTTCAAAAGCACTTCTTTTGATAAATAAATGCAATACATGCCTTTAATACTATTCTATGTAAATTAGGTTATTAGACTTGCTGAAGAAGTTGTGATTTTATAATTTGTGTCTACCAGCCGTACTGTCATTGCTTTTTCTTTTAGTATCATTGTAAGACTGCCCAGAACGCCTATGCAAATTTCCTTTTGCTAGTAGCCATTCCATTGTTTGTGTTCAAGAGTTTCTTATTTATTTTATTCCACTGTAATTTCTTGAAATAACTGCAACTGGATATCTTACATAAACCGTTTTATGACAGCTACTCAGAAGATTGTTTAGACACACACCTGTAGGTTGTTATTACGTTCACATTATTTATACACTTTCCTGATTAAATGGGGGCTTGCATAAAAATCAACACTGCACTGCTCATTTTTCCCTTTTTAAAAAGATGTAATGGATATGCTTTTTTTGATTAACGTAAACATAGTTTTCTGACAGTCGGAAATTAAGATTACACAATGTAATGAGTGTGAACAGCTAAAAGTAGGAATTTTTGAGGGCTACAGTCAACTATGCAGGTTAAGTAGTTCTCATTTTGGAATATTCGGCACGATTCAGCTTTTGGAATACTTGAAATTTTCAAATAAAATCATTTGAACAACTCACAATAAGTTCTAACATATTAAAATTAATCGTGACTTAATATGTTGACTTGTGATGACCCATGCATCAATTGATTTTTGTCCCTCTTGTGTCATATGTCTCAGTATCAATTTTAGATTGTACAGCAAATTATAAGGAGAGAGAAGTAAAAGGAAAATCATAAAATTTGAAATGAGACTCCATCCGTTTGATAAAATTGATTTTCCATTTAGAGTCTTTGGAAAGTTTCAACGTGTGATCCCGCACTCAACACAACGCATCAGATGCGTTGATATATACTTTTTACGTACTCTTTTCTACAAGAAAATGAAAAAAATGACTTTAATAGGCACTCGTAAATTCATGAAGTCTAGCAGACAAATAGATTTTCAGCAAATATGTGCAAGGTATCACACATCGTAGATTAGTTCAGCTTACAGTTGCCGATACTGTTGGGGTGTGTGATGAAACATTTAACATGAAATTTACAGTGTTGCTACCTTTTTCAATCGTTACTGAAGTCTCTGGATATATTTGAGTTTAAAGATTATTACAATACGAAGAGTTTAAGAAAGCTTCAGCAAAGTTTATCATCCATTCAGTATAGAAATCATCCCATTTCTACAAGCGTTGGCGACAATAAATTTCGGCTTTACTGTTTTTTATCTACTTCAGTATGGTGATATATAACGCTTCGCTTGTGTGTTTGTGTAAAAGCAGTTTTGCGGGAAAATGTAAACCGCGCCGCACGTATAATTCAACGTTGTAAATGCTGCAGGCCCTCTTCATTCGCGTTTGTCTGTACGCATGTTAACCACATTGTCGTGATCAACATCTTTTTGTAAGTGAGGCATAAAAAACACATTCTACGAATATCTCGATGTGACATATATTGCCTAACCAGCTGCTTCGTGTTTCAAAAGTATCAAAAAAACATATGGTTTGAAGCACTAGAGGGCAATTTTTGGGTTGGTTTTTCCAAAAAGATTTTTACAATCTACTACTTTTGAATAGTTCATGCGGGAACTCAGGGATCATACTTACTCAATGATATTTCATGCATACTGATATTGTTCCCCGAGTTATATATTTAGAGTCAGTTAAGCTTCCCTTTTCATGGCTATATTTCTATAGCGATGCGTGTTGCTGTTTTCGTATCTCCATATTCGGCTACCACTTGACTCGACAAAACGTCGAATGCCATAAAAAATCATGCATTTGTTTACACTGCAAGTAGTTGCCTCAATTTTATTCGGGAATTGCTCACGTTCAATAGTACATTTTGAAAGCTGCTCTTATTATTTAAGATGCTCTATTCCTTCCCTGAATCGTGGATATCCTGGAATGGTGGGAAGTGTTTTGATATGTTTACAGCTTTATTTTATTTATACGGCGTTGCAGAAAAGATGAGCATTACTGATAGCCGAGAGGCTGGAGGCATGAATTCCAAATAAATACTGCAGAAATGCTTTCGAAATTTGTTTGGTTGGTTGATGCGAAACCCTTCGGGCATGCTGTTAATAAAATTGCTGCGAATAGTTTGACACTCATCTATTTGTTTGAGAAATATTGTTATGGCTTACTTTTTTTTAAAGTTAATTCAATATTCAGGGTATCGCATTTCGTCAAATGATCCAAATCAACAGTGTTGCTGGTTCAAGGTGTATGCAGCAAAAAATGAATAGGCTTATTTCTTTGAGGATTTGCGGCGTGATGCTGTGTAATCATGTTTTTTGGTCGTTTGTTGTTCAGCTATACTGTAGCGCTATAATTTCTACGGTTGTAACTTCTGGCAATAAAAACTGTAGACCATCTCAAGTTTGTTGGCTAAAATCACTTGAAAAAGAACTTCTGGAAAAGCCATTCAAACGCCAGCCTATTTTTCAACCTATAGGTTTTCTTAAACGTTGCAACGCAATGAGCAGATTCTTTCTTGAAAGGGTATCCACTAGTATGATTCATCCCTGTTCTAAAAATCTTGGAGCTACTTGTCCAGTCTTTTTACCTGCACCATGTTTTTGGTTTCATCCTTTTGAGAAGCACTCTAACTCGCCTAGCTCTCATGTTTTTCTTGCCAGTATTTCCCAATCAAATGTGCATGCAATTGAAATGCCGTTGTCAAAATCTTTGGAAATGTTGGAGAGCCTCTTTCTCAGGCATGGCGGTAAGAAACTTTCTAGTAGTTCCACGCCTTTAAGCGAAACGCCCTCTGCTCGCTGGCTGCTTAGCAATCTTTTTCATCAGCTAAATGCAGCTGCATCTATGCATGTAGAAGATTTAAACCAAACAATCAAACCAGAGCAAATGGTTTCACTTCTCCAAAAGTTCGAACAGTTTAGCATCCCAATTACTAAAGCTCAAAAGAAGAATATTTTTGAGGTTCTCAGCACAATGTTTGAAAACATATCGTCTTCGTTGCTGACCAAAATTCTCTACAGTCTGGGTGCGTACAGAGTGTCTAATTAATACAAAAAATTGAGTTGGTAATTAGTTTTAAAGATATTCTTTTTTCCGAGTGTTCAATTGGGCGTGTGAGAATATGCTCTACTTTAATGAAGAATTCAATACTTTTACGCAAAGTGAAGTTTTGTTTCTAGCAATGTGTCTCCTCTTTGTACTTGATGCTGCAATACAATGCTTTTATGCACATACTTTGAAATATTTTTCAGTAAATTTGGGGTTAAACCAAGACACTTTTCTTCTTAGGATTGCGAAACGCATAGCCCATTCGAAGTTTCAAGCAAATCTTTCTTCTTCAGACTATGTTTATGCTCTTTTTTCATTTTCTGTTCTTGATTATACCGATCTATCTTTTATAAAAGGATGTGTTCAGCACCTTTATTTACAGTAAGTTATCCCTTTTCATTGCTGTTTGTCTGAAATATTTTTATTGTGTTCGTGACTTGGCTTATTATTCTTAAAATGGATTGAATGTAAGCATGGTGCTCCGTATGCAAAATCAAGGTATTGGAAACTTCTACCTTTTAGGGGTTCACAATTTTGAATTGAACAAGAAATGCATGTGCTATCCTTTCGATTATGATGCATTTTGATAGCTTGTCCATATTCTCGAATTTAGTATTTCTAGTTCAAAAACTTTGTGTGTGCAGTGTTAAGTTGAACCCTTTTTGTTTGTCTTTTTTTGAATAATTGCTGTTTGCTTGAATGTATAGTCTTTTATACTCTACACCGTATTTTTATTCAGATTTATTTATATTCCAATCTCAGGATGCACTCTCTTTCCACGTTTCAGATAATTTCTTCTTGTAGAGCTCTAGCAAAATTGGAGTATGCAGACACAAAATTTTATGGCAAAGCATGCGTAACACTTATACAGCGTATGCCTGAAATCCTTTGCAATAAAAATAGAGTGCTTCACCTGGTAGGACTCTTTGCTTGATTAAATTTGTGTATGATACAATTTTTGTATCAACGACTAGGTGTAATCAATTAAGAACAATTTCAGTCTCCAATTTCTCTATCAACTAACTAAGCATTGTTTATACGCTGTTTGTGTAAAAATACAATCTTTGCAATGTATAATTATCTTTTTTAAAATGTCTGCTTTACTTTCTATTTCCTAGTGTCTGTACGTATCACATGTACTAGGGTGATTTAGCTTTTGCGTAGTACGGAATAAAAACAATAGATTGCACATAGAAATGGATCCTATAAATGCACACCTAATTTTAATTACTCATACCTACTTTGTAACGTTTTAAGTGTGTTTATGTTTTTATAAATTTTTGTATATACGAGAAATGGATAAACACGCACCATTCCCTGGTGGTGGCATTTCAATTCACCTTTGCCTAAAATTTAGCGTTTCTTTTTAGTTTCGCATTTCTAAATAACATTTTGATTTATATGGAGGTTATCTTTATCTGAATCTTAATTTTCATGAATCGCCATTCAAAATTTTCTATGCTTACTCTGTGTATTAAATGCTCTTTGTAGCTTCAAGCGTTGGCTACTATGGGAGTTGGGCATACACTCTTCTTGACCTCCTTAGCTAGTGCATTACTCCCCTTTCTTTCAGAATTTAAACCTATGGAGGTTTCTACCATTTTAAGGTATAAATAGTGAATCACATATTTTCTATTTATTTAAACTATCCAGCCCTGAGAAATGTGGATACACAAATGTCATTTCATGATGCCCATTCGTACTACTTTTATCTATGTTTTTCTGATTGCGTGGGTCAATTGTATTCCTGTAAAATGTTTTAACAGATCTTATGCAATACTGGGCTGCTATCATAGGGATTTGTTTCTTGCTGCGTTTAAGTTTCCATATTGGCAGACACTGCTAAAGCAGCGACGACAGTTATTCCCTGAGAGCCCTACTACTGAGGTTGGTGTTGAATATATAAACTTTGAAGGGAGAGTTAGAGCACTTGTGAATTGATAAAATTGTAAGCAAATACGTCCTATTTTTTGTAATCATGGCGAATTGATGCTTGCTTTATCTTTTAAAAACATGCATTTTTGTAGCCTGCAGCTGGAAGTTTGTTGGAGTTGTATCTTCGTTGATCTATTTCCTGTTGTTTATGCAATGGAAATTATTTCTTGAATTTTCTTCTGGGTTATAGTCTGCCAAATGGGAATAAAACGTTTGTTATTTGGTTTTAAGCCTGTTATTACAATATTAGAAAGTCAAGCAAAGCTTTCATTAATATATGCGTGAATACATCACTTTAGAATCTAGATACAAAGAGAGGCTATTGGTAACATACATCTAGTCCTTTGTCTAGAGGTGTTACAAAAGCATGGACTACAGAGTTGTAGCACTCTTTTTTAAACACAGAAAAATTTTAAGAGCAATACATTTTTTTCATCATATAAAATGTTTTTGGAACAAAGTTAATAGTCGAAATTTGGTAATGCAATCATGTAGAAATTTAACATTGCTTTGTATTCATTGCTCTGGGACAAAACGGACTCTTTGGTCTATATGTGAGAATACATTTTCTCTCATGTTTTCATCCATGCAACTTATAATTGCATATGTATTTAATAGTGCAGGGAAATATATGACCCAAATTGCAGTACGAGCATAGCATTAGCAAAACTTTACCAGGCTTTTATGGGCTTCAAAGTTGAATCTCCGGATGCTGATTTATTTAACTTCTCTGCGGAGGATTCTTATACCTTAAAGGTTTGCATGCAAACGTGGCTTTGTTAAAATAAATGGAAAACGTTTTGCAGTCATGTTTACTGGATTGATCTCTTTTTTTGTAGCTAAAATGCCATTGTTAGTGACTTATCGTGTACAGAATCTCTCTCTGATTTGCAAAAATATTTACAGCTGCTGCATTGTGGCTATATTTTATTATATTCATGCAGTAATATCGACAAACTTTCATTTTTATCTAAAATTATATTCTTATTAGATTTTTTACATGTGTTTTGTTGCAGGAAACTTTTCAAAGAAATATGAAATTTTGGGGATATGCTTCTTCAGCTCTTCATCATGAAGTTGCTGATATTATTGAAAAGGTATTTTTAAAAACAGTCTGAAATTCCCTCTTTGGTATGTAATTTCACTTTTACTGACTCTCCTCTCATACTGTTTAGCTTTTTTCTTTAATTTATTAGAATGCATCTAAGCTATCTAAATGCCAGCGTTTACCACGCTGGTTGTTTTAAAAACTACAACGATTTAGTTATGACCCGTTTTGCTTATTCCAATGCTCTCATTTTTACTGAACAGACTAGTAATACCTTGGTCTCATATTGTGCAAACTCTTTTGACTTTTTTATTCTGATAAAAACGTTTTTGTTATAATTTATGTTGTTAAAGCGTGCTTGTAGTAATTTATCGCATTTTTATATGCTCTTACTTTCAGGATTTAGGTATTCCTTGTAAAACAGAATTTGCTACGAAACATGGGCTTCTTTTAGATGTTGCTGTGTTTCCTAAGCGGATTCGTTCATTTAATTTTACTACTCGACAAGAAATGGGAAGAACAGCGATTATTCCGGAAAGGTTATCTCCAGTACAAAAGTATGCAATAGAGATAGATGGCCCATTCCATTTTTTACTAAAGTGTCAACAGCACTATCCACCTCAGCAGAATGCCGCTACAAAGTTTAAGCAAAGGTAAATGTTAAATGTCTTTCATTGTATTGCATTCCTATTTAGTATTAATTACCACAAGTTCTTAAGGTAATATACCACTTGCTAGTGTGTAATACTTAGAGTGAAATATAGCGTTGTCACATCGCTCTATTTTAAAGCATCATTCCAACTTGGTATGGGATACCATATTATTAATTATACTTGGAGACTATTTGTAGATTTGAATTAATGCTTAACGAAGTTACAATTGATACACTCGATTTTTCACAAGTTTCTTTGATTGTAAATGTGATTCTACAACTTTTGTTGCTGTTTCTTTCGTGAGGAATGGTTCTTTGTTAATTCAAGTTATTTTTTATATACAACATGTAGAATTCTCAAGAAAACAGGTTGGAACGTTATATCTATTCCGTACTGGAAAATCACTCCGTGGTAAAGATGCCTATGATGTAGATTCTATACGTTTTGTGTATATAAAGAAGTACAAATATGCAAGTACAGTTTTCCTTGTTGCTGTCGCATCGATATTTTACGTATAAGCATTTTGGGGTTGTATTTGAATGATTTGTTATGGCTAAGCATTTTACTGTTGTATTTATTGGCTTCTCACAGGACTAATCGTGCATGGAAGGCTTCTTACCTGCGACAGGCGATTGCACAGAAAATAACGCCAACGAAATGATAATTGACGTTTTTCTAATCACATATAAAGCATCGTTACTTCATGGTAGTAAAGACTCTGCTTTTTGTGTTGCTGAAGGCTCTTGTAAGAGAGCATCACTCATTTCCTGCTGAGAATTTGTTTGTCTTTTGTTTCAAGCTATACAATTTGCTACATAAATAATGAGATTACAGCACCCACTTTGTAAAGAGACTAACGGGTCAAGCTGATTTCCTTAAAATTCTCGAATTTTTGTCAATGCTTGCTGTTAGGGTTGCGAAAATACGTCATCTTGGTTGGCAGCTATTCGGTCGTGCGTTTCCTTTACTAAACAGAATCGTAACTGCATTCAGTCTCGTAATTTCAATGTCTTCACTTTATCAAGTTATTGATTGATTCTGCTTTCAAATGCTCTTTCAATTACCCATTATTCAAGCTAGCCGATGTTTCATGTTCATAGTGTTAACAATCTAATGCTTTTTTGCGTTTTCAATTACAAAGTTGTTTTATAGTACTATCAATGAAGGGGGCATAGATTGCTTTTAAGTTTATTGCAAATTGTGGTATGTGCCGTCCCGAATATAAGCTGGCTTGGAAAACACCAAATGCAAAATTAGGCCCCTACTTTGCTGTTGGCAAAAGCTGAATTTTCTAAATCAATGTACTGCTTTTCAGATTTGGTATAAATTTACTGTTAAGTTTCAAAAGTGCTTTGAGGAATTTTCTGTTACTGAAAGCATTGTTATAGTGTTCAGATAAGCCTCTTGACCTACCAATTCAAACCGTTTAAACTAGATTACCAGGAGGGAGTCGCGTAAATTTTCTACTAAGAAAGTAGAGATATTGCTGAAAGCTGTACACTTTTTATGAAGAAACTTGAAATATTAATCTTTCTATTGTTTGAAGCTTTGATAAAATTTCCACCCCATGTTTCCAAAGAATTCAATCCGTCGTTATAAACTATACAAATTTCCCAGTCCAATTAAGGAGTGAGAAGAATTTTTTTCTAAGGTGCGGTGATTTCTTCTTTCTCAAAGTTACTAAAATACCTTAACTCACCTTGTGAATTTACAGGTTTGATAGAGTGCGTTGCATTCTACCGAAATATTTACTGTATAAAATTTGTCACACTTTCAACTATTGCAAAATAGCGAAAAGTTGCTATCGAACAATAAGATAACGTGATTGGTATTGTGAAAAGGCAAATGTTCAAGGTAATTAGAGATGGAAGCATCAACTCATGCAAATTAGCATGAAATTGGCTTAAGCGTTTAAAGCGGCACTTGGTAGAATCATTTTCGAAGATTAATTAATTATTGGAGTAATATAAACTGCGTCAAAACTCTAGACCAGGCAATTTAAATAAGAAATTGGATCATTTTTTCCAAACAGTGAAAATGCTCAGAAAAGTACAGTAGATTCTACAAAAACAAGCGAAAAGGCGTAATTTGGTGCGAAAAACTTTCTCCTAACAAATTTGATTCCTACCTATCGAACCAAATGACTAACAGAGATTTTGGTACTCGCGAAAGAGATGAAATACTTTGTCAAGCAGCTTTTTGGGATGAAACTGCAATACATGGTCGACTTATGAGGGATCTTGAAAGTTACTACAATGCCGCTATACGTTCTTCTGTCAATAGCATGGATCACACCATTTTTGATTCTAGCCGAATTGTAAGAGATCTACTGAAACTCCATCGTTACGGTATCTCTTCCGCAAAGGAAATTTCTTTAAAAGCACCTAAGTTTTTAGTCAGGCATAAAAGTATTTGCAATAGCATTTTGCAACAAAACGTGTTTGGTTTCAAGAGCGCATGCGAAATGTAGGAATAAAGGGTGAACATTTTCATGCAAGAGTCCGTTTGCGCTGTATGATGAAATCAAATGATAGGCGAGTAACTTCACTTAACAATTTAAAGATACAAGGGTGCACCCTTATATTCTAAATGGAAAAAACGCAAAAATTGACTGCATGACAACAGGTGAGGGGCAGGTTGTGGATTGGAAGCCGTGCTAAGAATGGGAAAATGAGGTAAAGCTACAACAATACAAAGCCGCCAGGGCATTATTTTTCTCCATTTTCAAGATTTTCAACAGTAAATATATCTGTATCTGAGGAGCATGATATTTTGCAAAAATTCCTAAAGGCAGTGCTCAATGTCAAGGGTCCGAGATGAGATGAAAGGCGTTGGCTTCTATATTTTTAGCAAACAATGAATGATTATGACAGAAAAACAGGGATTTTTTAACTTAGCTACTTAAGTTGTTTCTGTGGTTCTATTTTAATAAGCAAAGAAACATATTGTATTATTTGTGCAGGTATAAATGTAAATTCTAAAAGAACAATAAGTTAAAATAAGTACTGTAAAAATAAAAGAATAACGCTAATCTCTACGTAAAGTGCTAGTTTCGAAAATAACAACATTGCTTTAATAGCATTGTGCAGTTATCTCTGCTTAGAGTGCACGTAAAATCTCCTTCCTCGGAATGTCATTGGTTGGGTGTATTTTATGCTAATCGAATAGTCAAATATAAATGCTAGTGATACTGATATCTACGGCTGTACTAATGTTAGGCGACAAATAAATGCGGTTAAGACATACAATGAGCACTCCAAGTGTTACACGATTCAAATAATGTTATATTACTGCTGCTAAGTAATTTCTATGTTTCATCCTAACATAACCCTTTACTTGCAAATAATTAGGAAGCAGACTGTATCACATATGCTCCATGCAGATGGGGGAATTTCTTATCCAATGTACAAAAGTTTAACGCTCTTGGCTTAATCTCACCGCTTCGTTTAGTGCGAATGGACCTTGAAAATAGTCAAGCCATACTATTGCATAGCTTTTCCCCCACAAGAATTCTTTTTAGTCGTTTCTACTAGAAAAAGTCGGATTGTAAGCTTTGCTTTAAAATACAAGTTTCAACTTATAAATTTGCATAAAAACGTATTCTTATATTCCAATATTTTTTTCAATATTTACCCATGCATTTGAAATAAAAATTTAAGGTGGAGAGCATGTGAAGGAATTTCTTATAAATTCTCATTCAAATTATTTATTTCCGTAATAACTTCTACTGTCCTTCCATGAACACAAATAGCATACTTTGGCACTTGCACTAAACACAAATTCGTTAAGAAAAATTACTGGTAGACTCCCAGTAATGAATTTTCTATATTTCAGCCTGCATGAATTCGATACCAGTTCGAAACTCTTGCAGTTGAACTAATATCAACTCTGATGTATTTTAGTGGGAAATACCTCAGAAGGCGGTCTCATACTTTTTCTTGTATGATTTTTGTAAACTCGTGGTATAGTTCGAGAAAAGTAGACAAGAATTTTTTTGACATTCTGGTAGATGTAAATACGTTTCTTTAACATAACGGCATGCTCATACCCAGCACAGCTTATATCTAACTTTCCATTTGTGAATGCGCTCTCATCCACAAAGGGAAAAAATCCAAAGTGATCAAAATATACATTTGGGGCACACCTTTGCTAAGAAATTTCAACAAAATTTCATGATGTAGGTTCTACCAAAATAATTTATATGCAGGGTTTTAAACTACATACAAAAAATGCCTATAAAGCCAAATGTATGAAGAGTTTCAGCTATAATACTTAACATAATTCTTCCTTAAAATGGCTTTGCAGCACTAAAGAGGGATATAACTTTACAAAACATTCGAATAAATTTCTTCTAAATGTGAATAGGATAAGGCATCGAGAAGCACAACTTGTAAATATTTCAATGTAAATGCGTAAAACTTGCAAGATCATGAAATATTTAAACTATAAGTTCGCTATTTGAATTAATTGCACTGAAACACAAGAAAATGCCCGCGTATCAAATACTTCCAAACTAATGTGGAAAAATTCCGAAACAAAGAATACTATATTAATTTTAAAAGTCGCAATCAGTCACAATTGAGATGAATCCACTTCTACATCTTGCTGAAAATCCAATAAAACTATTGAAGTGATAGCCTAGAAGCAGGTCATAAATTTGATCCAAGTAAGCACTCGAGTAAAAGGATCAGCATTTTACAATCTCAAAAATAGTTGAAGTAAAGTTATAAAAACAACGTAATCAATTGATTAATTGAGTTGGTACTTAACAAAAAAACTATTATTTCAATGCTGAAATTGAATTATGCACGGCGTATTCATTTATTCGGCATACCTTTGTATGGCCTTCATACGCCAATAGCTTCTGTCCAGTATTTATATCCCAAAGTTTACATGTGCGATCAGAGGAAGCTGTAAGGATGTATGAACTATCGGTAGAGAATGTACAATCCCACACCCAGCTGCATGTAAAGAAGAATGAATGAGTAGAAAGTTTGGCATGAAACAAAGGAAGTTGCAGAAAGGTGCAGCCTACATTTCAAAGCTAACCCGGTATGTCCAGCCATGGTAGTCCCCAAATAAAACCCGTCAAGGCTATTTTTCCATACATTGCAAGTTCCATTAGAAGATGTGGTAGCTAAATATTGCGCTTGGGGAGAGAAACGGCAAGATAGAACTATACAGACAGTAATAAAAAGGCTATTGTGATTTAAAGAGAATTGACTTCGCATATCACATTTAACAAAACTTACCATATTGCCCATTGTGTGCGATTATTTTTTTTGAAGGTTCCAGAATTCCATCATTTTTGCAAGTAAACATGTGCAAAATACCAGTATTGCTGGCAGCAGCTACAGTTGTCGCATCAGGAGAAACAGCAACTGTTTTAATGGCAATTCCACGCTCAGGAGAAATCCTTTGGCTACAAAGAAGGGATAATAGTATTTTCTACTTTTATGAATAGTTTATCAAATTTATTTTACAAGAATATGATAGTTTAGTACCTTATTTTATTGGCCGTGACATCCCAAAACGAAATCTGACCAGCTTGGTCACCAAAAACTAAAATATTTTCATTGGGATGTAAGACCACAGAATGAATTGCTGAGAACAAATTATCATGGCATAACTGATACCCGCTACACCTACAATCCCAAAGCTTTACTGTAGCATCTTCACTTCCAGTATAAAACCATCTTCCCCATTCTTCAAATCCCACACTGGTTACATTGTTTGTGTGACCTATAAATCCGAATGTTATCAGCATGCAATGAAGTCATCGGTACAAGTGCGCAATAAAAGCCATTCTCAATGTAGAAGAAACTACATAATCACGCAAGAAAAAACAAAACTGTTTGCTGTAGTCTGCTTTCAACGTGCTGCAACCATATCACAATCTTTTCAATGTAACTTATAAGATAGAACTGAACTGTATCAATAAAGAATTAATATGAGAATTGGCTAAGCGCCAGCAATAACATTTTTACTTCTAATTGCACCTTCATATGTTACCAGTGGTTGAGGATTGTCTTTTGCTGCTGCATTCAAATCATAAAACCGTACAAGAGGATTTCCAGCTACTGCCAAAGTGCTCATGTCATTTGCTACAGCAAGACAGTTAACATGGCAATCGTGATGCGGGAGAGACTTGTAAGTGTCCCCTTTATGGGCATTCCAAAAGTATATGCTTGTATCATATCCTCCAGATATAAGAATAGGCGTCCCCATGAGAATTCATTTGGGTAGAGATCCAAGGGATATCCAAAAACAATTGAAATACAATTTTGTGGTACAAAGAGTAGAAGCAAGTCAACATTTGCTTAAGTCAAACATCCTTGCGCTATTGCACTTGAGAGTAATTGTTTATTTACTTTCGGTATGCACATGAGGTCTGGAGAGACCATCTTGGCAATGTAGCAGGCTGTCCACTTATTTGTAATCGGTTAACCGTCATGTAAAGTTTTTGTATCGAAATGAAATTGCAGAGACTCAAAAGTGTAAATCATTCTACGTAATGCCACGAGTTCCGCGATGATGCTCACGAGCGTTTTGAGGCTTTGATTTACTTATTGTTGGCGAGGAGTTTCGTAGTTAGAAGCAATTCAATCTTGAATTCATCTGGCTTTCGTGAGCAATAATAATAAACTTGAAATGGTTTAAGAAGATTTCTTAAATTTCATTGCTTTTCCAATTGAATAATTTTATTTAAGTTGAACAAAACTACTACTACTTCACAGAAATGAATGTTATTGAATAAAAGTGTTCACAAAACAAGATCGTGTGAAATACACAGAATTTTTATTTAACTATTAATTTGTTCACTAAAATTGTAATACAAACTGATTCAGTAGCATGAAAAAGATTTTGCTGCAAGCTTTCGCAATATTTTTTGTGGATGTAGAGTAGTAGTTTTATTGTTCTTAAAAGAAATCGCGTGGCTCTTTCTAATTAGTGCAATTGCTTGCCCCTAGTAAATTAGTGAGAAAAACACCCGTTTGTGTTGATACCTGAGGCAATGCAGGAGAAATGCTGCCATTTTCATCGTTTTTTGGAGTAAAAAATGCATTTTGCAAAGAAAGAGGAGCAAGTACTAAAAAGATAGCATTCCTTCGCGAAAAACTAGTATAGTTTGTAAGGTGGCAACAATGCGGTTTCGTTGTCAGGTTGCGTTGCATTCACATACTCTTCCCGATCTCAAGTTAACTAATCGAAATAGTCTTTCAAAGCCTTTAAGCGGAAATCTAATGAAATTGCTGTCTCTAAGTTTGCAAACTTTCGTATTACCTGTATTATGCAGTGGGAGTGTGGATTAAGCAAAGGGATATATTAAATAAGTACTCAACTTACTTGCTGAGATAAGTATATATTAAACCAAATAATACATTCAAGGTTTTTTCATTCATATTCTATATATAATACCTCCATCTCATTCTGAATCAAGCGAGCTTCCAGTATTTGTAACTGTGAGCTGTGCTCTGTTGAATGTTTGAGCTCGACAGGACGAATTTCACATATGCTTAGTCTTCGCCATTCAGCCTGTATACCATTATTCAAATGAGCGGAAGCACTGAAAAATATATTCACTGCCAGGTCATATTTAATTCTCTATGTACAAATATAAAAGGGTTCTTTTCTTTGAACAAAATCCGTAGCTACAGACTCTTTATGAAAACGTTGCAGTCGTTAGAACATGAAATCAAGGACTTGTTAGGGATACCTTTCGTTTTGAAGAATGTTCTTTTGCATCAAGTAATCTTCTCTGCAACTTCAGGGTTCTTTCTATAACCAGTGCCTGCAAATGCAAAGAAATTAAAAACAGGCACAAGAAAACTTGACAAAGCTTTGATGTAGTATAAAAAACGGTAATGACAAGCTGATAAAAGTTTACATTTAACTAAGATTGATTTTTTCAATGCTTAGAATATTTATTAATATAATAATTTGGTATCGTATTCTTATACCCGCAAGTCTTCCTTTGCTTTTTGTACCACTGCCACAGCTGTCGTGCGATCCAAAACCTGACCTGACAAATGGAGGTGGATGAAAAAACCAAAAGCCTTTGCTACAAAAAGTGTCTAGATTTTGAGAATGACCTCAGCACTGTACTGCAGTTTTGACACCAGCATCATTACGGTTTGTGCATGCACATTTGGGGGGACAAAAGCATGTGGGTTACCATTAAAGGTCAGCAAATGTCTTTCCAGTAGGAAATTCTATAAAAGTTTAAGTAATGTATTTTTTTGAGATTAAGCGATCATTTGGTTAACAGAATACAGAAGTAATTCATCTTTTATTCTCTTTAAGTGCTAATTCTTCATACCCGGGGAACTGATTTGGTTTTAGAAGTGTTATTTCCATTTTGAATGCTCAAATTAATTATTTTCTAAAATTAAAAAACACCGAAAAACTTAGCAACGATCATATATGAATATTTAGCATTAAAAGAGATTCCGACAACTTATTTTTGATACTGCAATGCCAATTTTTCAAGTACCTGAGCTGCTGATGGTGGCAAAAGTTGCTGTAGCAAAACTCTACTTGTAGTATTGTTTTTCCTCATATGCTTGGAACCTTTTTCACCATAAGTTATGTCAGGTGGCGATACAACACCTTGATGAGTGCCTTCTTGCAACAACCGTTCCTGCATATGAAAAGATAACATCCGAAACTTAAAAGATTATGACAAAAAAATATGGTTAGTTTAAGCAAATATTGGTTCAATTGGATTTTTATGTAATAACTTTATGTTTCTGATCCGTTAAAGAAAATTCATTATTTTGTGTCAATGGATAGAGATATGCAACTGTATCTCTTTTATTTATGTATATGTATGACCATGCTTCATATACCTCTATTATCTTTCTTCCGATATCTGAAAAGGAAACTTTCCATTGTTGTAATGCAGTCTTTTGGTAATTAAACAGTTGGCGGAGCTACGAAAAGTGTGTTTATTATTTAAAAGTAAGTTATTTAGCCTTATAATATCCGAAATTCAACAAGCACGACGTTAAACTAAAGATTCATCCCGTGAAAATTTACCGAAAGATTACAATAATTAGTTACCTGTTGTTCTGCTAATGGTGATACTGAGTCACTTTGTCGCATTTCATCCAAATTTTCATCAATTTCTAAATGTGCCCCAACCTTTTTCAATATTTAAAAGCAAAATTATTGTGCCAAATTTGTTTCGTCAGGTTTTGCGCAAAATATGAAAAGTTGTCTTTTCTGCGATTGGAGTGAAAGCTGCTTTTTGACATGATGTTCGTTTGCAGTCACAATATTGCAACCTGACCTGCTTGAATGTTACTGATGGAATTAATATACTGGGGTTACTTTCTTGAAAATCAAGGCGAATTCGTTTCTTATCGAAAAAGAAAGAAATTTTCTTGACATTTGACCAGAAAGATGATGAAGATTCCTTTATGAATCAAATAGACAACGTAAAATAACCGATGATGTGCATACATACATTATAAAAGTAATAGATGCGGCATTATAACGAACGTGATCATGCTGTGATAACAGGAAGTATTTCCGAGTTAACTTTGTTATATGCACGTTTTCTATCCCCTGCAGTGTGTATCTATTTCATTCAAATGATGTTACAACGTTGAAATTAAAATGAAATAAACCTGTTTTATACTTCATTTCAATCATTTTTTTTCATTACCTGCGATTTACCTGAAGAAAACGCAAGCGCTTGATAAGCCATTCTGCCTCAACAACAATAAATTTATGTCATAAATCTTTCATTTCATAAAGTACTATTGCATGATTGCTGTAAACTATATTTAAAAATTAATTAGTTTTGTATACCTATCTTCCCTTCCATTATAATTTTCTTTTATTTTTTGGCCTGTGACCTGAAGCAAGCACATAGTTAGCCTGTTGAACAAAAGACCTTTTGGAGTACCATATACGCATTAATAAGAAGTACCTCAAAATAAGATGTCATTCCATCAATTCTGTAAAATAATGCGAGGATAAATTATTTTAGCGCTTTAGAATTTAAGTACAACTTCATAAAATTGAACGTAAGATGCCACGTAAAGCATTGTACGTTTATCTATCTATACTTCAACTTACAAAATGTTCAATGCTTTTCAACCTTACGTACCGATTGGGATAAAACTGTAGTTGAATGGTTTCTTGCCCATTTTCAGTCCAATTCTGCAAAAATGGATGTGTATAGCTTTTATTTAAGCTTGTTACAACATTATTCTCAATCGTTACCTTTGAAAGTTCTTTTAATCCATCCGCCCTTCCATATGTAAATCTCTCAACGCGTGAATTACGAAGGAAATTTTCGAAACGTTCATTCAAAAAGTCCCTATATGATTGAAAAGATTTGCATCATCTAGTATCAGAAAGGATTTATATTTTCACTTGTGATTAGGTCTTATCTCACCATCTATTGCAATATTTCTCAGTCACAGAAATGGGTCTGTCATCATTTAGTGCATGGAATTTTGAAATTCGTTCTACTAATCCATTACTCTGCAGAAATATGTCTCAATATGGCTGATATATCTTACTATTCCAACATGTTTCTTACATGCTTGAATAATTCTATAAGGCGATTGCAGCACCCAAGCATAGTTTCATACATGAAAATTAGGAGAGAAGTTTTCATGCTTCTGCAGGCCAATCCAAATAGGATGTTGCTCTAAAGTACAAATAAGATATAATTTACAAGGTTGCCAGTATTCCTAAATTTGCCAATGATTTTCAGGTAATTTCGATTTGAAGATTGTGCACCTACGGAGTGAATATCTTGCTTGCAAGAGATCCATATTGAGAGAAAGACACGGAGACCATGGTGAGGGTAAATCAAGAAATCTTTCTTGTGTTATAGCATATCGAGAATTATTCTGAGTGAACCATTGCTTAAACAGCGTGATTTTTGCTGCTTTTAAAAGCTTAGCCTCAAAATATATCTTATTAGGTAGCATGAATAGCATAAATGAGTACAAAAAAAGATAACTCCCGAGCTACTATTGTTGTATTACGAATTGTACACGTAGATTTCCGTCTGTGGTAGCGCCGATGAAGGGACAAAATCCTGCGAGCTCGGACTCTACATAAGATTCTCCTAAAGCATATGTTCCATCAACTGGATTTGGTTTGTACTGCATAAAGATCAATTTTATTTTGGAGAAATTGGTAAATTTGTGCTGTGTTCACTGAATATGTAGTCAAAACATCGCACCCAGTAGTTTTTGTCATTCCATATGAAATATACGGCCTTATATGGACTTTGATTCACAGGATAAACATTTCCTGACAAGGTTTTATAGCTTTTATAATATTTATATTCTGCTTTGGTAACATCTTATTATAGCATGGGAACTGTATGTCAAGTTTCTTTTATCTCCGAGATGAGATAATAGACATAAGAGTAACTTGGATATAGAAAAAAAAGGTATGGACTGCATATTTTTTTTTTATGAATTCTAAGGCATGCAAACCTAACTTTGGGAGTAGAGATAAAATACTCTTGCAATTATGCTTATATTAAATGTGAGTAGCTACAGAATTAGCTAACCAGTTGATGCTTCTATCAAAACATCATCAGTGATTTTTCTGGCTCCTTTTTTAATGAGCACCCACGAGTGTAAATAATCGTTGCAAATGGTGTCATAATTAGATATTTCTGCCGTATCAAATGAAGTAGACTTAATTTCCTGAGAATGACGTACATTACAGACTCTTACAGTCACGTCGGTAAAGACCAAAATTAGATAAAGCAACTGTTTGTTTGAATTTCTTTTCAATTACAAAGCACTGCATTCTAGATGAGCAAGTTAAGCTCAAAACACTTGTAAAGGTTTTTGAGATGCTTGAAAAACCTTTTGATAAATGGTTTACCGCAAATTTTTCTAAACACTAGCACTTACACCACTTCCCAAAGCAACGGATGCGGATGCTGTACCGCAGACACAATATGCGTCATAGCCTGCACCCAAGAGGAATGAAGCGAGTACAAGGCTAAGGTCAAAACAATTTCCCGCCTGAGCGTAGAAAAAATAGATTAACAAAGAATTGACTTTGGTGTACAAAAGTTTCAAGAAAAATTGGAACGATGAGGACTGTCGGACTTGCAATTTAATAATAGAGTAAGCGGAAGGTAGAAAAACCGGAAAGCTATTTAAAGGAGATAATTTCTCATAGCGTAAATAACGAGAAAGGACAGCTGCACAGCTTCTGAAATTGTAGAATTCCCTGTGTTCAAGAAAACAATGAAATTTACTAAAATATTTAAGCGAAATATTGACTTTTGTATCCAAAGCAATTGACCCGAAATAAGCCGTGGTAGGGGCTAGGAATGTGGAAAGAAACTTCTTTACACCATACTCATTTGGTGGACATATAAACACTTCAGAACCCTTTCCATTGTCACTTCGCATCTAACGCAAATTAACCAGAATGACGAAGCATTAATAATTATTTTCGCCGTGATGTAACGTCCCACCAATCCCAAATACCTGGACAGCAAACTTATTCGCCCTATCGACTAGCCAATCTTCTGCTGGTGTATTTTGTAGCAAACGAGGATACGTTGAAGTTAACGTTTTTGTGCACTGCAGCAAAAAACAAGAGATTGAAGTAAATCGTTTAGGGAACACGAAGAGAAAAGTATTGCTGAGATTGCCAACCCAATGTAGAACTGTGTTATTATCGAGTTGTAAAGCGTTACACACAGTGAAAAGAGAAGCGTAGAGTTAAATTTGGAAGTGGATTTCAACATTGTTGGAATTGCTTTACCATGCGTAGCAGTCCAACACGCCCAAAATTGATTTCGTCTGCTTCGACAGAAATCATTTTTATTTAGGGAAAATTGAGGATATTACTTATTCTATGTGGTTAAATATGAATTTCTTGCTGCATGCTACAAAAAAATATAACGATATTCACAGAGGGAAATTGAAAATAAAATGTTTCGTTTGCGGATCTTCATTTCTATTGTTTCAAGAATCAAAGCAACAGCGTCTTTGACCTTGTTTTTTCTTCATTACTAGCGTAAAAATTCTGCCTTGTAAACAAAGCAATGCAAATCAATTTTTGTGAACACCAAATTCCATATTAATCAGAAGTATTTGCCCAGTCTACTTATTCACCTTTCATGATCACTTTTGCTGTCAAAACAGCATGAAGAAAAGCGGCATTTGAGTTGAGGTGCTTGACAAATAAAATTAAGTTTAGGCATGCTACGTAAATCATAAAATGGAAATTTGCTTCTTTGACCCAGATTGAAAAGAATTAGATTTTCAAACCTTGCTATACATGCAGAGCCAAACAATTTTATATCAAATCAGGTGGTAGCAAACTGCTTTGGCGTAATAATATATGCAAATGGATAATTTTGCGAAATGTCCAAGTCAAATTCAGCAGATGCATGACAAGATGCTATAACAAAAATTTAAATCATAGTAAAATTTGTCAAGAATTACTATCATTGATTACTGGAATATTTTTATGACTTATTTTTTTATAGCGCAATAATAATGGCATAATAAATTTTAATTTCTATTGCGTAGCTTAAACTACTGATTTAGGTATTAGTATGCGCAGTTGTATCCAAAGATGTAATGATTTTTTTATGGATACAGAATATTTATCAATTAGCATAATTCATCTAATACTATTACGCTACTGATCTTAGCTACGGAAAAAAGCTCTCCAAGGAAGATAGCAAGAATTTGGCATTTTAAAGTGCTTGTCACCTGCTTGAAATTACAAGAGATTTTATACGAAGATATAATTACAACCAAACCTCCGGGTCTTTTTTGAACTTAAGAGATTGAAATACATGCGCTTAACAGGAGGTATAAACAGGACATGACTATTCAAAGTAGATATGTGACAATGCTGAAAAAATTACGTAATGATTTTTACCAATCATAAATTAACTGCCTAATAAATTATCACTAATAATAGGATTGTCACAAGATATGGCAATGTTTTATCATAAGACTATGACAAGCAAAAATTTAATGCTTCATATGTATACACTAGCTTAGAATGGAAAATTTTATTTTATATGCTCATGTGTTTGCTAGGTTAGCAGCATCGTAATTACAATTTTTTTAAACGTCTAGTCTTGCTGCAACATACTGTCTAAGCTGAAATATTTAGTTAGTAAAAGTGCTGCGAACTGCAACGTTCATTTTTTTTGATAGAGCTGCAGCTAAAAGTTTCAAAAATTGTCTCAAAAAATGTAAGGATTGATCTTTATTTCCTGCAGAAATCTACTGCAGCGGATATGTTCCCTTTCTAGTGGTAAACTAAACAAATTGAAAACATCCCATTACGATACTAGGTTAGAAGTTTCGATAAAGACAAGTTAAGTTTTATTGTATAAAAAACATTGCATGATGATTAAGCAAAAACTTTTGTTTTGAAATATTGATCTCTATTAAAAAAAATAATCACAAGTTTTTTAAAAAACTTCAAAAGCAAACATTGACAATAAAACCTGCTTGAAAATCATTTGTTAAAAAATACAATTTACGGGTGATAACTACAGTTATCTCCTGCAAACCAAAAAAGTAATGTGAAGTAAAAAATGTTGTACCTTATTGCTATATACATTATAAATATTTTTAAATTTCCTTGTGCTTATTTTGTACCTAAATAGAACTTTGTTTAAAATTTTTGCAACATGCATATTTGCTTTTTATAGCTGACAATAGTTTTTCAAGATTGCTATTGCACAGTTTTCTTAATGATGTAGAAAAGTTCAAGAAGATCTGCGCGCATTTCTATTTCCTTTCTATCAACTTACCTTGAGGCAAAGCAAATGTAATATGCGAGAAATTAATAAAATTAATTTGTTCAAAGCACTACAAAATTTGTACTTTTTCTACAAATTTTTGATATGTGAGCCAAATCCAGTTTTCTAACAAAAAATTTCTCTTGAAATAACGATTCCGAAGTTGAGTAACTGGAACGAGTTCTCTAATGGAGTTACATAGAAAGATGCATGCATTTTCGGGTATATCTGCATAACTTGACTCAACTTCTTCTACAACCATCTTCATTTCTTGAGCGGCAATGGTGCATATATCCGTCAGAGTAGAGCCAAAGTAGAGTGGTAACGACCTAGAAGGGCATTGCAATTTGAAGGGAGCAGACCTGGATATTTTCGAATCTCTGCAACAATCCAGATAGTACGGAAACACCCAGAAGATATTGCTAAATATTCCTTCAAGTAAATTAAATTGCGCATCCACTGATATCAAGTCATCAAATAAGAGAAGAGGGTCTGTTTTTCGCAATTCATTTTTCAAAGCAAGTCGATGTAAGTATGAGAGGCTTTTTATTTGCGCTGTAACCGGTGCAACTGGCGAGTACGGTTTCTGTGAAACATCAATTGCAATTCCATTATATGGGATCAACGAATGAGAAAGATATCCCTCTGCATGTGAGCATGGCGAAGCCGATTTTAAAAAACATTTAAAATTATTCTCCAAACTTTCCAGTAAATCATCGCTCCACGCTATTCCTTTGCTTAAATCAGACTCAATGTTACGTGGACAAATAGGCAAGTTTGCATGTTTCAAACATTGTACAAAGATACATATGGTTCCCAAACAGCGAGGAGACAAATCTAAACCACCTTCATTTCCAGCGGAAGTAATCACCTTTATTCTGTAAGATTTGGTGGCGCTTAGAAACTGTTTATTTTTATTGATTAAGCTAACGATGTCGTCAACTGTAACACAGGGTTTTCCATTTCTTCCTTCATTTAACCCGCTGACTAGCCCAACACGTTCGCATTGCTTGAGTAGACTCTTGATATGGGTAGAAGGGGAAAGAAGTGTGCCATTCTCGAGTTTTAATGTCGAAAATACTCCATCACCAAAAAGGAATCCTCTGTCAAACACGCTAAGACAAGCATTTTCTGCATTCACAAATTGTCCATTTAACCACAAAAACTGCGGAGAATCTGGTTGATGCTCCATTCGTACGGGATTATTTGGGGCTTTCTTCGATTGAATTTACAAAAGAGTTTTGCATTGACCAGTACGTTGAAGCATTGCCAGTTGATATAGAATAAGGGAATTTATAGCAAAGTACCAAGGCAAGAGCTGTCATACGTAACTTCACCTACACCAGATGAAGCTATTTTTTATAGTCCAATAAATAATTCTGCGGAGTGCTAGAATGATGTGGTTTCCTAAACTTAGGGGGACAGCATCCAATGGATAAAAACATTTTGAGAAACTGATATTGGAGCTCTTGCAAACAATGCCTGCTATCACAACCCCTTTTTGCTTCGTCTCTCACACTTGCGTACATCTGAAGCTTCTGTCACGCATTTATTTAAAGTTAGAGTTGCTTTCGAGTGCAAACAATTATAATTCCGACAAGAATAGTCCAGCATTTCCTTGCCATAATGTCTAGTAGAAGCAACAATTACGGGCTTTTGCTTAAAGGACGAGGAAGGCTTCTGTTTACATTTTATATGAAACTTCCCATTTTCAATTAGAAACGAAATGGTATTAGTTGGGAAAATCAACAATTTACGGATAGTGTTTTTTTCAATTCAAGTTCGTTATTCACTTGGACATATCTTTTGCCTACTCAAGTTAAAAATAGTTTTACTATCACAGTCTAACCTCAAAATGAAGTGCGATTTGAATATGTATGCATTGATTACTATCTAAATATCACTATGAGGAAAAGGAACAAGAGGCCACTAATTTGATGCTCCAGCTAAAAATGATCAAAAATTATACAAAAGTACTTTTTGCAACCGAAAGATACCTCTTCATCCGCAATTTCACGAGTCTTACAATGGTGGCATTCAATAACCAAAAAGTCATCCAAAAAAAGAGATACAAAGAGGGATAATAGAAAGTTTTTATTAAATGATAATCATGAAATACGTTACAACTGAACTTGCCCAAAACTAAACAAGCTATTTGGTAAAAAGAATGCCAAACCTACTAGAAAAACAAGAAATTAAAAATTGGACCAAAATGGCGTATACATTTTCAATTTCTGCGTGAGTAAAAACGTTCAAGAGAGAAAACAAAGTTGTGTCCTAGAACTACAATCCAATCCATCAGGTGAAATCAACTACATCGGCGCTCTTGTAATTTTCCAAGTCTTCAGGCTTTCCCATCTCCAAAGTTTCAACGGAAAATTTCCCTATTGGTGAACTCGCTTGTTTAGTCTCGATTGTAGAGGCCATTAAACCTACAAATAGTGCATATGGACATACATTACAGCCAACAAATTGTTCAAGAAATCCTTAGAAAAGAAATAACACGCTTTGAAATAAAAGTTTTCCCGAAAACAAAGCCATTAACGTAGTGCAAAGCAAAAATTCTATAGTAAGATTTCTAGGAGAATCTTGAGTGTAAAGTCTGCTTGAAATCTAACCTATAGGAATATTCGGGAGCGGTACAGCATTCGATGGTCCTATAGTGTCTGCATCTACATGAGGTACAGAGGCTGGTAGTGTACCTACGGAATGTTTTGAATTAACAATAGGACCTTGATGGAGTCCATTCAAAAGATTACTAAACGAATCGTCCCCTTTGGAAAAACTACTACTGCTTTGTTTGGGTTCAAATGGAGTGTAATTAGATTTCATTTCAATGTAAGAATTTCCACTTTGGCGAGCAACTTGGGGAAGGATGGGGGCATGCTGCGATGTGGGTATAAGCGAAACAGACTTTTTTTTAGCGTGTGTTTGTCCTTCTACAATTCCATTTTTTGTAGAGCCAAGTTCTCGAAAAACAACGGGTTGAGTTATAACCTCCGGAGACCAATTCAAAAATTTCACATCATGAGATTTTGCATCGGAGGGAGTATAGGGAGAGTCCTCTTCTACAGGTCGATTATGAGATTCATTGTAGAAAGTGACTCGCATGGGAGCACGATTGGCCGTTTTTTCTCCCAATACATTAGTGGGGGGATAAATAAAGGAACCATCCGCAGCAGCCTTCCATGGAGTAGAATTCTCTGAGCGTGTTGCTTTAGGAACTTGATAATAAAACTCTTCTTCGTGATAATACGTATCTTTTGTGTGCTCTTTGGATTGAATTTCTTCGTTCTTTGCTACAGGATCACTCGTATCGTCTGAAAAGGTATCTGCCTTTCCAAACAGATTAGCAGCCAATCCTTGATTCTTCATGGCACGATCACGCAGCGCACGTAACTCATCGTCGTATCGTTCTGTATTTATGAGATTTCTGTAAAAATAAGCCAAAGCAACATACACACCTCATAGAATGGATCTAATATATGCTAACACCCGTAATGCATAAAACATGTACCTCTTCTTTTCATCATTCAATTGTGTTTGTAGACGATCAACATCTGTAAACGCATGTCCAACTAACTCCGCAAGCCTTTCAAAACAAACAAAACCAAAAAACAATGCAATCCACTTTATAAGAAACACATTGCTTGTGATTCAAGGAATCAAGAGGTACCAAGTAGTCGACTCACGCTTCATTATCTTGTTTAAAATGACGAGCAGATTCCTTCGAAAGATTTTGGGAAGACTAAATTCAAAAACGGAAGTGAAGAAGAGATTACATTTAATGTAGGCATAACAAGGAACAAAGTTTAGCCTAAAAAATTCAAGGATAAAGAATTCACCTGCAAACGTTTCTGTGCCACTTCTGCTTTTTGCTCAACACGTGATTTTACTTCACGTAAATTTTTGTTTTCGGCCTGAAAAAATAGGTAAGTGAAATTATGCACTGTGTGGCTTCAAATATTTTTTCCAGAGAAAATAGAGGTAAAAAATAGACGACCTGGAGAGCATTCCGCTCCTGAATCAAAGTATCAATTTCTTGTCTTGCAGCCATTAATCGCTCATGTAAAATATTTGTTTCATCAACCTGTAAAAATGTAAAGTACAATTTCTTTTGGGGTCCAAATATACTGTTTTCTCCAGCACTCATTCTAAACGCATTACATACCAAAATATCAACTTGGTTGTCATCTGTCCGCTCCATAACGTTCACTCGCTCTAGTAATTCTTCATTTTTAAGGCTTAACCGCTGTAATGCCATATCCTTCAATTGGACTTCCACTTTCAAGTGATCCACTTCACTGCCTCCATCTGCACACACAAACACAAAAAAAAATCCATCCATTGGGTTGATATTTGTGGACCTCGTACACAAATAAAAAAAGAAAATTTCTCCTGTCGGAAAACACCTTTTCTCTTTCTTGGTTTAAAAAAACCAAAAAAAAATATAACCCAAATCATGTTATTTACAAAATAAATACGATAAAAAAAAGAAATATAACATCTCTTATGAGTTTATGTGCTCTTGCCAACGAAATTGTTGTTCATAACGTTTCTTTCTACATGCATTTCAGGACCTGACGGAAGGGGTAACAGAAGTTCCTTTGCAATAGCTAAAGAACGTGGATGATAACTTTGCTGAGAAAATGAATAAAAGAGAAAATAGTTTACAAAGTTTAAATGCATGAGAATTTTTTTTTTTCAAAACTCCAACTTACAGTTGAATGCTTCAGAGATTGATTTTCTGCCTCTAATTTTTTCACCTGAAATTGAAATCAAACAATCAAAAAAAATTATTTTTCACAGTTCTTAAAATCCTCATCCAAAGGCGCTACTACGTCTTATGCACACCAAAGAAGAGCTCTCTCATCGTACCCTTTCAGGGAGAGTTTGCATTGGCCTAACCAAATTTTTACGACGGTATATACATTGCAACTACCTGTAAGTTTAATGCAGAAATTTGCATCTTCATCTCTACATATTCTTTCTGTAGTGGGCGCTTTTCATGAAACCTTGCCACCTCCTTTTCTCCTTCATTCTCTGGAGATCCTTTAGTGGCAATTTTCATACTGGTGGTGAGCCCACCTTCTGCCTGAAGTTTCTAAAGAGAAATATACAAAAAAAAAAGTATATATATTTCACAAAAGCAGAATGTACAGAAAATTGTAAAAACAAAAAGGGGGGGGAAATAATCGTCGCCTCCTATTGCATTTCTGACCTCTTCAAGTTTTTCACGCATCACAGTTTCATCGAATAATCGTGATTGTAAATCCCATAAAGCAGCGTCTTTCTCACTTAATTTCATTTCTAACGCCCCCATTGTATCCTTATTTACCGAAGAGGAAGTATATTTGCTTAAAAAAACATCATTTATTCAAATTAATAGGAATAATTCATTTAAAAAGACTATTATAACCAACACACAGACTTTTAAGAAATAACAAAAAATAAATTAACATCCATACTTTAAAGATTCTTGTAGATCCTTAACCGTACTCTCCAGCTCAAAAATTTCCCTAATAAAAAACCACACACAAGATAAAATCATCATCACAGATTCAATAGAAATTTTTATAAATTTTTATCACATAAAAGAGTAAAAAAATGGTTTTAAAAAAACATCAAAATTTTTCTTTTTTACTCTGCTTTCTTAAAAGATTCTAGCTGTGCTTGATCCAATTGCTTTCGCAAATCCTTCCTATAAAATACAAAAATATATATGGAGACTATCAGATTATCTTGTAATTTTTTAAAAATGTATAGCCTTTCATAAGAAATGCCTAAATTGTTCTTCTCGTCATGCAAACTGACATTTCATTTCCTAAACTTTTAAGTCGTTTCTGTAACTCTTCAGTGCGTTCTTTATGCCTGAAAAAAAAAATATAAAAAAGTATGTACACGTAAGGAGAATTTAATGGTAAAAAATTGCATTTAAAAAGGGAAGAGAGAGAGAGTAGAGAGAAAGATGACTAAAAATTGCATTTTAAAAAGGAAAAAAAAGAATCAAACACCACCCATTAAACCAGAAATATAACACATAAAGGAGAGGTTCTCCAAAATGAAGAGGAGGTTCTCCAAAGTGTTTCCTTACATAGTTATAGCGTTTTCAAGTTGATTTGTATCCCTAAAAATATTGGAAAATGAAAGAATGTAGACCCTCTATTGCATGCATACAGCAAAAACGAGTGAAAAAAATATTTCAAAATAAAAAAAAAGAGTAAATTTACATGGAGAGTTCCTTCTCTTTCAAGATCTCAAGTTCTTCACTTAGAGTGATATTCTCAGAAGTTTTCCTAAAATTTTAACAAATAAAAAACACACGTTTTATTCATCCATACCATGCTTCAAAGAGGCACAGAAAAACTCAGATTTAAAGTATGAACCAACTTTTGTAGAGCGTCCTTCGCATTCGTGAGTAGATGCTGCAATTCCACATTCTTTTGATGAAGTTCAGTCACAGATTCATTGCCATCACTAAAATTATAAACAGGGAGAGAGAAAACGTAGTAGCGATACAGGGAATATACGTCAATACATTTCTACAGTAGTCCATACTCTATCTACCATCAAAAACCAAAAAAAAAATTCTACAGACAAAAACTTAAAAAAGAAGAAATTGAAGATCATACACAAATTTATTTATAAAAAAAAAATCAGGAAGAAACAGAAACAAATCCCAATGGTTTTCTTCTATGCATCTAACATGTGTAAACTTCTAGGAAATTCGCAAACGTGCATAATGAGAAGAAAAACAAAGTAAAATTGAAGATACTGCACCTTTCAAGTTCAGGAACTGTAAGTACACTCTGATAATTTTCTTCCAATTCCAGTACTTTTAATTCCATCATAGAAAGAGAAGCATTCCTAAAAAATTATATAAAAGAAAACCTGTATATGTATATATATATATGTATATTCAAATAACATCAGAGATTTGGAATGCTTTGACAGAATGAATGAGAACGTATTTAGGTACAAGGGATACCATACACCTCTGTAATTGCAATTCTAACATCACAGAGTAATCTTTCATAAGCATTTCCCTCTGCTCAAAACCAAATAGGTCTATGGTTTTACGAAGAAAAATATAACAAACACACTTAAATTATACTTTTTGGTAAGCTCATCTTCATATTTTTTAGCAAGAAATTGGTATTGATGCAATTCATCCGACGTTTCACGTGCCGCTGCTTCATATTCTTGAGTTCTAAAAAAAAACAAAGTCCTGCGTCATCTTCCTCAAAAAATTTTATAAAAATTTTCTATAAAAAATAATGAGTATTTTAAGATTTAGGTTTAGGTGTATACAACCAAATTACGTACATCTCTAATTTGTCCGTTTCAAATTTACTTTCCATTTCTCGTATTGCATTATCTCGTCGAAGAATTTCAATCTGAGAGTAAACACACCTATTTTACATAGTTACTATGAGATAAAAATACTCAAAGTGGCATATGAATTTGATACATTCATCATAAAGTAAACTGTTATAATTTCAACCTTTAATTTTGCGACTTCCTCAGGTTTTTCTTCAGATAATGATCTAAGGAGAATGTAAGCATCGTTTATAGAAATCAGAGACCAAGCTACGCTAAAAAACTACGATTCTATGAGTTTTATATTATAATTTCAAATTATAAAATACAAATAAGCTTGTACTTTCGAATATTTTTGGACTCCAACTGCTCAAGTAAGCGTTTTAAATGGTTGTTGTCAGCTCTTAACATATCCATTTCATTTAGTCTGTGACAAATTAGAAAATTTAGCAGAAGAAAATGTTTTTGCAGAAGAAAAAGCAGGCAGACGTTTTCTTTTGAAAAAAGTATATACAATCCTTTGAATAAACAAACCAATAGATGCAGTAATTGCAAATAGATATGACTAATAAGAGGTTTAACACCCCTGGAGCAACAGATTTATAAAATTTGACACACTTTTATAGACTTACTCTGCAGCACGCGCATCACTCAATACTTCTCCATTGGTTTCTGATGACAAAAATTAGAAGAGAGATAGTAGCAATTGTTGTATTTCATCTTTAAAACATAGGCATTTTTTGGTAAAAGCGCAAGAAGTGTTACACAACAGCTTAACTAAGTTTTTTCTCTTTGATGGAATTGAAAAATCCCATCAATGAATTGAAACAAAACAACTTCTACTGGATACTCTTTAGGATTGCTCTAAACGATTCTTAGCACAAATTCAGCAATGCATGGCGCTCTTGAAAAAATCAAAACTGCCGTCTTAACCTGGAGAAACCATCTTTTCGCTGCTTGCCAACCTATTTAAGTTTTTCTGCTTATCGCTTCGACTATCATGTTTGGAACCTTTTGATTTTTCAAATTTGTTCGTTAACTTTTTTATCCCAGAGGAACGCCCTTTCGATTTGCCAAAAACTGCCATTTTTGCTGTAGCTTCCAAACTTTAAATTGCTTCTATAACTTAAGAGTTATTATAGATATCTATTCAACAGACTGTATTTCCCCCTTAAAAACATGAACCATTACACTACCCTGATTGTAAACTTGAATTTGCAATTACCAAACTGAAGTTTTAGGACACAAAATGTTTCACATAGTTTGTAACTTGCAGTCTCTCCGCGTTCATGAAGAAGTGCCGAAAATATTAATCTAGTTATCCACAATATGGGAATCCATGCAAACAGATGCGATAAGAAAGAACCACTTGCTTAAATATAGACGCAAAACGGAAAAATTCGTATAAAGTTGTAGGCTATACGCGTGTTAGCAGAAGTACAACGATTTCCTCAAAGATTGGCAGAGTTGTCAGTGCATGAATGAAATACATTCTCTCAAAAACGTTTACTAGTGTGAGAGGATGGAGGACGGTGGGTTTCCTTGTAGAAAGTCCATTCTAAAAGAAATTTAAACGAATTAAGAGTGCTTCTGCTTATAATCCGCAGAAGTTTTGAAAAAAGGGATTTCGGGAATAAATTACACTCTAGCGGAATAATCGAGTACAAAGGGGACAACGTCGAGTGAACTCATCATAACTTCACAGGTGAAAGTGCACGAAAGGGAAAATAATAAACCGTCATGACGTGCTGAAAATAGCCGCTAACTGCGTGGACGCCTATCTGCACTCGACTTCCAGCTAAGCGTCTAACTTTCGTACCTCCCGCTTTCTCTGCATCTACTGCTCCACGACAAGTTCCTCACCTCGCTTCAGCTGTATTCTTTAAGGGAACAATAAGCGAGTTTGGAAGAATTGCCCATTGCCATAAATTTAATTACGTGGGTTTAAAAAGAATGAGTGCAAACACAGGAAGTGCAGTAAAAGTTTAAAAATTACTGTACTGAAGGGATGTATAAACTCGGGTTTCTCAATGGAAACTTTAATTTCCTTAAAAATGTCGCTATCCGCTTTTTCTCATTCCTACAATGCATTAAAGACGAATGCATATAGCTTTCATAATTATTAAACATTATTTTTTCTTTCCTGTATATTCTTCTACCCCCTAGAGTTTTTGGAATTATAATTCTCAAAATGCTAAGCTGCTGCACATGTGATCACAAAAAACTACTCTGCAAGATGTTCCGGCTCTTTTTTAATTTACCAAAGAGTACATGCGAGATATAATGCATAAAATGTGAGCATACTTGATTCTACAAAGGTTTGTAAGCTTTTATTGAATGCATCTATTTTCATGAAAGAAATGAGTAGCGTAATCCACACGTTGCTCTAAGAAAGAAAATGAAGATACTGATTATCAATATAAATGACTAATGCTGCTGTATGAAAATTTTGTTTCGTACATTTCTGTAGTAGCATATACATCCAATCAATTCAACTTTCGTTGATATGTAATACTCGTTTCAGGTGCTATTTTTTCTTTGCTATTTCAGTGCCTATGTTGCTACAAGTCTAAGAAAAAATTGGCATGCAAGGCACTTCGACCAATCATTGTGTAATACGGACATAAAACCGAGCTCAACGCAACGCTCTTTGAGAATAATTTATAGTATAATGATTGTGTAGTGTCGATACCACTTAACCATATATGTAAATGCTTAGATATTTCGGTTGCAATGTTTAGTTTCTCATGCTTTAGAATACGTTAGTGATTATGAAGTTAGCATACACCTACTTTAGGTTCTAGTTGACACCAACCCCCACATAGATACATTCTTTTTAACGCACGATGGTGATAGTATTTTCGAGCATGGATCAAGTATTCCTCTACACCCTATATACAAATCAGCTTTAGGTAGGGAGTAGAATGCTTTTTCTTCTCTTCTGACTTTTATTTTCCCAATCCTTTTCGTAGTAAGTAGTCCCGTGCAAGTTAGCATTCTTGTTTTGCCCCTTTTCCTTTACAATGGTTATTAGATATTTTTCCTTTGTTTTTCTATTGCTACAAACGAGTACCTTTATTTCTGTTTATAAGAACAGATTAACCTAAGAGAATTTTACATTAACATATAGAATAACTTGATTACGAAAAGAGAGAATTGTTACCACAGGCGCAATGCATAATTAATTTACTCATTTTTTATCAATGAAGAAAACAACAGCTGCTGCTCTTAGCCAGGATAGAAGCAGCTAGATTTATTTAGATCTTGACAATACAGACTCAGAGGAAAAAACTAGATAAGGATGCCTTCGTGAGGGGAAGATAACACAAGATTATTTTGAAGAGTAAAAAAAGTTTAAAAATATTACTAGCTATGATTATGCTGGAGGGGGCAGTGTCAAAAAAATCGTTAGTCATCAAAATGAGAATAATAGGAATAGAGTTGAAGATGATACAATGACAACGATTTGTTGAGTGCTAAGTAGTCGAATTTAGTGAACAGTGCGGCAGACAACTTTCGAGGAACAAAGATTCACCTATCACGCAGCCGCAAAAATTTTTAATGAGGTTGGAGCCGTCACTTAAATTGGGTTCATAGCCAATAAGCAAATGAGAAGAAAGTAGACAAAAATGTTTAGTTTGGGATTATTTCGTATTCTATATTAGAAATTCATGAAAAATAAAAATCTTCCAGAAGTTTGGTTTTAAAAGAGTAAGCAAAGACGAATTGCATTGAACAGTAAAATCGTACTTTTAAACAAGCTGGTACTAACAAATAATATGTATGATTTCTGTTTTTACATGACAAACCTAACTCACCTATGCCAAAAAGTAAAAATTCGCAAGAGAATAATGCTCAATAAGAAAAAAAAGACTATCATATAAAAAATATTTTTCTAATCGATACATAGCTGTAAAAAAGTTTCCAAGTGTAGAAGAATTTTTTTGGTTACATGTTCCGTGTCGAGAACTCTAGTGGTACAATTTGTAACATAAATTTTTAAAATAAGTTTTGTTCAAAAGCATTGAGATTGCTGCAACTTCTTATGTATAACACGAATCCACGTTCTACATGCTCTGTCAAAGAATCATGTTTACACTGTTGGCATCAATCTTAGTCATGTTGCAAAATGCAACACAGTAATACCGAAAATATCTATTACGGAAAGTATTATTTCTAAAGTATGCAATGTCATTTCTAAACTGCATTGCCATTAACTCTGCAAGTATGAGACTTGTTTTGAGTTCCCATATTTGATAGGAAATGCTCAGTAGCAACACATAAAGATTTCTTCAGCTCAGTAACAAGTTTTGCCAAGAGAATTTGGCTGGTGTATTTGATAAAACAAGTTTTCATAGCACACGTACTCTCATCGAAGCAACGCCTCGCTTAAAAAGTTAGCTTCTGTTATATACTATCAACGCGACCCAGTTGTACCATGACTTTTTCGCATACATTGTGGAGCATTAACCCTGAACAAAAAAATCCAGCTTGTCGGACATACCGCTTCTAACTCACTCTGTTGTCAAATTGGTTGAAAGTTTCAACCCAGCGGCAGTCAATCTCAGCAATTAAAGAGAGTTTCATAAGAAAACAATTTTGCTCAAGATTACGCAAAAGTGTCAGGATGGACAAGGGTTACAATATTTTGGGATTTTCAGTTTCAGGATCATTCTCTGAGGATTAATTCCTCTTTGTTTACTCCCCATTTCATTATCATATGGTTAACTTTGTCTGGGCATCATGAACACGACTATTTTTGATTAAAGAGGAGAATTTTCTTTTTCGTAACTTTGTTGACTCTATCATTTAGTATTTCTTTTCCATCTGGTCACACACAAGCTAGTAGTGTTTTTGTTTTTGTTCTATTTGATGATTTCAAGGAATACGTAATTTAAAGATATTTTTTCTTGCTCCTTCGGTGCTCTTCTCAATGTCAAACACAGGCAAGCATTTGTGTGCGCTTATTGCGTAATCTTATCATAGATTTGTATAAAATAAATGTAGGGTAAAACCTTGTTCAATGGTACTCCTTGGTATATTCACACTTTTTCCCTTCCCTAACTTTTATAATGGATTAGTCTTAATTGTAATCAGATATGATTAGCTCACTATTTTAACAAATTATGTGATTATCGATGTATTATTCTTACTTTTCGATACAGCGGTGTCTTCTCCTTCAGACAGTGAGGAAGACATACCTTTGAAGCGACTGGGTGAAGGGAGACGAAGTTGTGCTTCGCAGGACAGCCGTAGCAAAGAATTCCATGATGCAACCTACACTGTGAACGAAGAACCTTCAAAGGCAGTACAACTAAACGAGAAGGATGTACCATATGTAACTAAAGAAGCCACTTCAGCAGAACGGAAAGATGCCCACTTCAACGCACAACCCTCTGCAACAGTGCCTCAACAGCGGACTACCAGTGAAATTGGAAAGAAACGACGGATAATTTCATCCAGTTCAAGTAAGTAAATTGAATGCGTTTGCAAAAAATGCGTAGAGTCACACAATTACCCCAAATCGTTTCTCGCTGGACTATTGGTGTGGAAAAAACATTTTCTTGTTTGAGTTTGTATAAAATAGGTGGGGATGCATATGGAAAGTAATCCTATACACTCTGGTCGCTATGTAGGAATGTTTTATTTTTTTTTGAAGTGCTAATAACTTTTTATAAAAATTTGTTTTATTTTTTTGCTCAGAAATTTAATTTGTTTTTTAAAAACCATCAGAAATTTCTCCCCTAAAACAATTTCATATTTATGCAATACATGTATGTACACATTCTCAGAAATTTAAATATAGATATGTGTATGATTTTTTTTTGTATACCTCTCAGGTTCCAATACAGATGATAGTAGTAGTGACTCTAGTGATAGTGACAGTGAGAGCAGCAATAGTGGAAAGAGTAGCTCTACGTCTTCCAGTTCGACGGATTCCTCTGACACAAGCAACTCAGAGAATGAAGTAGCAAAGGGAAAGATTCAACGCCATCGAGTAGACAAAAATAATCTACGTGCTATGAGGGAAAATGAAATAACCAAAAAAAAACAGAAACCTATATCTGAGAAAGGAAGGATATTAAAAGTACCTCATCGAAAGAATGCAAGTAGACGAATTTCAGTAGAAACACAACGTGCGGATATGTCTGAGGATGGAGGAGAAATAAAAATGCGGATGAGTACATTTAACCCTTCACTTCGGACTAGGAAGGAGAAATTGGTTTCACAATTTCTTGTACGGTGAGTTGAATGCAGAGATTTTAGAAATTTGATATGTGTTTTCATAGGTGTTATGAGGGAGCATTCTCTCTCTATTTTTTTGTTTTTTAGATGGTGGTATGCTTTTCCACAATGGCTATCTGAAAAAGAGTATTCTAAGGAACTTTACGAAAGGAAACTCAGACGTGTGAGCTTGGAAGAATGGGAAGATCTCGAAGATCTTGATGAAAATGGCTTCACAAAAGTTTATGAGGTATCAGGATTCCCAGGTGAAAAAACAAGTATTTTATTTCTTTTCTTAAAAAAAAAAAAATTGTTTTAACCAGCATTTTAATTTCAGTTTAGTGGTTTCTATTACTCTACGTATATATATATATGTTCTAGATGAACACGGGTTTGTTTTAAGTATGCAATTTCTACAATTCATTGACTTTTTGTGTTTTTCAGTTATTTTTATGTTTTTCATGATGGACTTAAAAAAGAGTATTTTTTTCTTTATCCTTTTTTTTTTTTTTTTTTTGTTTTTT
>JADAQX010001165.1:0-12622 GCA_015476325.1 Cardiosporidium cionae | reverse complement strand
TAAAAAAAAAAAAAAAAAAAAAAAAAAAAAAAAAAAGAGGCTTTTGAAAATTTGAAGGGAAATGTAAAAATGGTTTAAAATTTCAAAAAAAAAAAATTTTTTTTTATAATGGAAATATAATTAAAGTTTTTCATATTTTTTTAACAACTGTTTTATTAGGTCTATGTAAAAACTAAATACCTTTGTATATATTCATTATATTAAAAAATATTATTTTTTTTTTGTTTGAATCTATTTCGCATTCTCTCATAGTATCTAATCCCTATTATTTATTTATTTTTTTAGAAAAAGAAAAACTTTTTTATTTTATTTTTTTATTAGTACATACATTTTTGCCACTATTGCCACTATTTCATTATAATATAAAAACGCCTCTCTCTCATGTTTTCTTTTTTTCTTTCGAAATCCTATTTCTTTCAACAAATACTTTTGTAAAAAAAAAAAAAAATTTTTTTTTTCTCTATTCAAAATTGTTTTCTACTTTTTTTCATTCAAAACCATTCACTTTTCTTTACTATGAAACGCAAAAAAAAATGTATATATCTTAAAATCAAAAAATTCTCCACTCTATCTCGTAATCTCTGCTTATACTAATAATACCCTCTTTGTAAAAAAAAAAATTCTTTTTCTTATTATTCTACCCACTTACATTTTTCTATACTTCTCCCCCCTCCAAAATAAAATTTCTACACACAAAAAACATATTTTGTTTTTCAAATTTCAAGACTCTTATAAAAAACCTATAATAAAAATTTTCTACACACAAAAAACATATTTTTTTTAAAATAAATTTCTATAGTCTTTAATTATAAAAACTTACAGCATTCATGTGTAAATGAAAAGCACACAATTTTACAACTGCCAAAACAGAAAAAATGGATTCTTTTAAATGAGTCAATGCATGACGAAGTTCTGCTTGGAGAGAGAGAGGCAACCAATGGCTAGCTATTAACACTACACCCCGTTTGTAATCCATTGAGAGATCACATGCATAGCCAAAATATATACATCGTAGCTGCTTGAAGATAGAATGGGTGGAAGAAGTTGGTGGAGATAGGGGCGGGGAAATCATCCTCCCGTGTGGGTGGCCCTCTGTATGTACACTGCGGGTAGTACGAAAACTGCACGAATGTGGCCAGGCAGATTCAGCAATATCTTGCTGGAAAGAAGAAAGAGATGAGGGTAAGGAATAATCTATCATAGATCTCTTCTTGAAAATAAAGAAGAGACGATGGAGTTGAAGCGTCTCCAATACATGGAGAGTATGATGAAGCCATCCATGCAAGAATAATTTGGAGGGATGCCATTCTGTGATATATATCCAACTGGCATCACTCTGTAAATTCTCCAGAGCAAATCGTAGGGAGGGGTCAAGAGAGGGAGAAACGGGGTTCGTTTCTTCCTCTTTAGATGAGAGGAGAATCATCCATTCATGTAGAGGCATACAGCAGGAAAAAATAGATCCATTTTGCTTATTAAATTTAAAGAAAAGTTTGGGAGGGGGGAGGTCGTCCATTTCAGAGGAAGAATATTGAGAAGAGGGAGGAGAGGAAGGAGGCGGCGGGCTTACCCCTGCCAATGCATAATCAAAGCGAGGAAGAAGTGTAATCTCTAAGAAAATAAAAGCTGTAGTTTCTACTGCTGTGGATGAAGCAATAGATTGTGTAGGCCAAGAAGAAGGTGGATAAAAAGTTTCCCATTCTGTTTGATCAGAAGGAAGAGAACACGAATAGTAATGTACATCAAGAATCACATTTTTGTTGGCTAGCATTTTTAAACTCTGCTCTTTTAAAAAATCCATCAAAACGCAGCCACAAAACCGATGAGAAACTTCATATAACGCATAGAGAGGATCCTCAGATTTATACATACAAAAGAGTATATCTGGAGTAGAAATAGAGGCTATGGGTAGAGAAGTCGTAGACGAAAATGAGGAGAGAGGGGGTGGAGAAGATTCCTCTTTATTGACTCTATCTTTCTCACGCTGTTCCAACAGTTCTTTCGTATATTTCCATCGTTTTTGTTCCTCCAAAAAAATCAGAAGTTGAGACAAAAGTGTTAAGAATGTAATCTTTAATTCAGCCGTACATTGTAAGCCCATGGTTTCAACAAAAAAAATGCTGCAATCTAAAACTTGCCATCTAAAAAAAAAATATATAAATAAAATTTATTTTGGGATAAATAGAGATCCTCATGAAGTTATTAAATGCATAAATTGTAACTAGGAAAAGAGTGTAATGCCTATGAAATAAAAAAAGTCTTTGTTTTCTCTATATACACACAAATTTATTTTCTTTTGAAGAGGCATTGTTTCATGCTAATTATTACGTCTACTCTTAAATAAAATACAAGAAAAATTCCATTCCTATTTAAACCTAGGTTAACCCTTTGTCCTACTTTGTAAAATCGGCAATAATAACCAAAGAAAACTCATCTTCCACGTAAAGATTAATTTTCCCATTCTTTAATGCAATAGCTGTTTTATCTTTTGGACATCCTGAATAGATGTAATGTAGGAGAAGTTCATCTTCCAGTCGTTGCCTCATAAATAAACGTTCCTCCTCTGCAAGGTATAGAAAATGAAAAAAAATAATCCATTATAAATTATTTAAAAACAGATTTACGATAGATTTGGATACATGGGTGGAGAATATGTGAAAAATAAATGTCATCTCGGTTCTTTTTTTGGAATAAACACACAATGGTGGTGTTTACATCTGTGAATATAATTTTACTGGATCAATTTACATGTACTACTCATGTTTTTAAAAACAAAACACACGATTTAAAAAAAAAAATATATTTAATTTCTTTTTGAATACTTTTTATTGGTAAAAATGTGGGTAATTGATAGAGATTGGAACACTTTTTTTTATGTTTATATCTACATATCCATCAACCTTATAAACCTAACAAATAAGGTACAATAACGGGAATAGTTTAGAGGCAAGCTCCTTCATCTTATAGTTCTTATACCTCTTTTGCAACACATAAAAAATGAAAAAAAATTCCTCAAACTGTGAAATGGTTGTGTAGTAATTGTTTTTGAAATGTCATTTGATACGAATCAAAAAGTGCGATGTATGTTGTTGGTAATTTCCGTGCATCCATTTAGTATGAAAGTGCAACTTCGAAATATTTTTCTTCCTCACATATCTTGTGACTTTAGTTTTCTACCCGTTATATCTGGAAATAAGAATCCACGGGGCGATTTTACAAGTTTTTCCATCCATACGGGTAAACGTGGATATGTTCCAGTTGCAAGAACATCAATAGCTACCTCTACATTACTAGGAGGGGTTTGATAAGGAATAGTCTCCTGCCGCGTCATCCACAAATCCTGCACGTAGAGAAGAAACCAGGTACCAAATGAATACAAGATAATCATAAAAACATATTAACAAAAAAATAGTAAAATACATTGCACAAAAAACACATAGATTTTGGTATTCCAATACATGGAAAAAATTGATGCGACAAGGAATTACACTGTTGCAACACGGAGGAATGGTATAGGCAATCTCTGCAGGCAATATTTTTTATTATCTGGTGACTGTTTTGAAGAATATTTCTCACCATTGCCATGAGCGATTGAAGCTCGATTTTACGCTGCTGAAGAGATATTACCCCTTGAATCAACGAATGTATAGGCTTTTGATATACAAGTAACCGTTGTAGCAATGCCACCTTCAAAAACATTTCTCGTGTATGACGGCAATATTGCATCAAAGCTGCTCTTAGAAAAGGAGCCGAGCGAGGATCTTCCGTAGCGGCTCTTCGACAATATAATAGCCAATCATTGAAGGCACGCGAAACCAACTTTTTCAATAAGGTTCCATACGAAATGAGACGATAATCTTCAGTAGAAAAAGTTTTTTCCACCAAAGAGCTCTCATCCTCCTCTTTGTTCTTTGCACTAGTTCCCTCATCGCTTGACATTGTAGCAATTGTGTGAAGAAATTATAGGAGGGCTATCGTGTTTTTCAATGAAGCGTTTGAAAAGAGATCGCAACTCGCAGAAACCTGAGAGTAAACGAGCATTTGATAAAGAAAAGCATTTTCTTGTTACATATTGGGAAAGAAAAATGCTTTGAGGATAGTTGTGGTGCTCTCATGTACCTGGATGTATTGCTTTAATCAAATTATATGTGGTGAAGAAGCAAGCAGATAGTAGAGTTGCATACAAAAGAAAAGGAACTCAATAACAAGTGACTCTTAGTAATAAGAATAAAACTGCAATGTGTTAGAAGGAACTTTTCATTAGATACAATATTTTATTTTATATTTAAAGTAGGACACGATATTCCTCTGTATTATTTTACACAGCCGTATCATCAAGTCAACTAAATCTTGCTTTTAATAACATATTTCCATTAAGCAAAACCTATCGCAAGTTGATGTGTCGCCAATGAAATTGCTGAAATCCTTCCATTTACTAAGTTAAAATAACCGCTGTTCAGGAAATCCAGCAGTACAGATTATTTTATTGCTACTCTATCTTTATCTCGTTGTTACTGATGTGCGAATAATCGTTCACTTTCTCATATCACTCGCAGTTTTCAGCCATTTTATTAACAAAAAAAAACCGGATAGCTATCTAATAATTGTTAACACTTTTCTGTTACTTTATTTTATCACCCATAGCTGAGAAAATTACTATTTATTCTAAGAATGGTATGAATGCAACCAAACTTACGGGTGATGCAACATTGAATAGTACTAGCAAGTGCAGTGGATGCAATGGAGTGGCTTTAGCACCATGAAGAGGAAACAACATTCAAACGATATTTTTATGTATCACCAACGGAATGAGTGTCGCTAGCTTCCATTTTTGTATGTTTGTAGTAGCTTGTCATTTAAACAGACTTGAAATACTATTCAATCTTCCAGCACCTTCTTGTTTGAAAAAAAAATTGGATTATCTATGCACTATGTTAGTGTTCCCTAATACAATTAAATCTCTAGATTGTAACGTCAATGCAAATGTTTATGCTAAATATTGTAAATTTTTCCATTTCTACGAATTAAATCCAACCATAACCAACAGGAGACGCATGCAATTTGCATAACATTGCTTTGAACCTGCTTCTTTGTACTGAAATACACTAGTTACTTGCAGCGTTCCACCCGATTTATAGTTGCGTTTTCGCTGACAAATGTTGTATGTACCAATGGAAAGCACTATATGCCTCTGACATGCAATAAAAAATTAAACTGATTACAAAGATCGAAGATTGAAAAGGGCTTGTGGATAAAGAGAATATCATGTCCCATGCTACCCGAAACCTCACGAAGTATGTATGGTAGTGAAAATCAAACTGGTCCTATGTCACCCCTCCATGCAGAGTATGGTAAATTCTTTTTAGCCTATACTTCTTGCAAGCTTTATTCTTTATTTTTTAAAACTGTGAAACGGAGGTAATGGAGTGTTATCAATTTTTTATTATATATATAATTAAATGCCGAATGGAATCCGCATTCTTCTCAAAGAACTATGCCCATTTTTATACTGTACTAATTTAAAGAGAAAGATTCTCTGCGAAATACGAACTGAAACAATGGAATTTTCTAAACGGAAATCCTACAAAAGCTAAGTCATTTTGAATGTAGGGAAACAACAAAATATACATGCTAAGGAGAGAATTAAGGAGTAAGCTACGCAAGTTTGACTGTTATTGTTTGATTTAGTTGATTTCAATTTTCGAGTCAACATATCTGACACACAACACTTCCATGTCAAATTCAAGGTAGTGAGAGCAACCCTAAGAAAATTCATCATTATTGTAAAGACAAGCAGATTTTGAGATATTGCATAGAGAATCGCTTGACAATAAATACGTTTTCAGATTTTAGCAACATAGTAGAAATGGAACATTTAAAAGGTGAAAAGTAATACAGAGTCAATTTCTTTCTGTTCGTGTGAAAGTGAGTGTGCTCTTCACTACTAGCAGAGAATACCTTTCTATAATGAAAGTAAGGGCGACAACGTAAAGAAAATATCACATCTAAAACTCCGGAGCTCACGCAGCACACTGTCCTTTTTCTAACATCTGCTTGAATGAATGACCTTGTCGCTACTGCGGAGGCATAGAACGCTAGGACATGTAAATGTAATATGCATGGGAGGTGCAAAAATTTATTTTCGAGAAAAGTGGCAATTGCGAATAGGCTGCGTGCACTTTTTGAATGGAATCAAAAAAATTCGTACTAGGTATGTATTGTGCATGAACAACGTATTTGCGTTGGGAAAAAAAAAACTGAACAAAGGCCTAAAGACAAATTCTCAGCAGAAGCAAACTACAACGTAGCCAAATTAGCAATTCCTAATTTATCCGTTTGCGTAATGTCTACAGGAACAATCGTTACTTTTATAAATTTAGTAAACAATACTATCATAGCCCGTCTGAATCAAATATGATACCTTAAAAATTAATGACAGATTTTTATGTAAATATTGTTACGTCGAAATTCCTAGAACAAAGAAGAATTGAGCAAACATTCTAAGGAGCGTCAATAAAACAGGTAGTTATCGCGCTCTACTTGCGGATGAATCTGTGAGTTTTAAAGCCCTGAAACATCATTGGTAAAGAGTCTGTTGCATTCAGAACAAATGATCGCATCTTCAACAGTATATCAGATCTATTTAAGCACTCTCATTTAAACCTTTCCAGCTTTACCGTTCTGGATTCTATCATAGCCTTAACTTGTCTGAATTCCTACAAACCAACAAGGCATAGCATATTTTCTCAGATCTTAATTTGCATTTATGTAACACCAAAAGACAAATGAGAACTACATAATAAATTTCTCGATAAAGGTAAAAAAAGAGCTTTATGGAAGCCAATTTACTTTACCATTTTCAAAAAGGAAATGCATCAAATTATGCGTGTACTTAACATTTCCCAGTAAACTCAATATATTGCCGATAACAGCTAAATTGTGTGAAATAGGAATTGGAAATTTACCCACCAATTAAATCCGTGAGTGGAAAACCTTTTGGGGAGTCAAACGAATGTTCGGCATTAGGGAGAGTGAAAATAATGGGAAATACTTCTACGTGTTGTTGGATGTCTCAACCTATTGACAAGGCAGTGCTACAGGATGATTCACTGCAATTTTACAACGATGACAACGAAGACTACAAAAAACCACCACGAGAAGTAACACCTCTAGTCAATAAAAATAGTATAGAAGATTCAAAGGTAAGGAAAGGTATAGTATAAAAGTTTTCAGCGCGTAATAGTTTACTCAGGTATTACGTAATTTTCTTTTATAACAGTACGCTGAAAATAATTTTTAGGATGTTCTAGTTAGGTTGGGAATTATTAAGAACATAAACTACAGTTATGATGCCGTAAGTAACGACTTAATAAAAAGTAGCATACTTCGAACAAGTATATTTTATGCTGGAAGATTTATTTTTATTCTATAGCACGTGAAGTAAAATATTTAATGGAGAAACAGGCAGAGTTTCATTGTTTTTCAAAAAACCTTATTTTCTTCCGTCCTCATACAGCGTTTCCGTAATTATGTAGTTGTGAAAAAGCAGTATAACATTTCGTAATACTGAGTGGTATATCATGAAAATCACTATACTTTTACGCCTGTTCACACATTGTCCTGTCAGAAGCAATATTCTCAGCATGAAATGAAAGAATTTGAAAATTCATTAAGTACTGGAATAAAGACTGCAGTTCTTCTTCAGGTATCTTTACCCAAACATAAATTTACCGTAATAATAGAAATGTTTTACGTGCAAAAATGTACTCAAATTGACTGCATAATTTCTCCTTAAAGTATTTACATTTTGTAACTTCTGAATTCGTCAAAGTAACTAAGGATGAATAGCAGCATAGAAAGCCTGGTATATTATTTGGTATAATTACTTTTAGCAAAATCATATTAAGGGATATAGGTATCAACAAGTGCAAATGTGAAAATGTATCGCTTAATTTTTCCTCTAAGAGCAAAGCAAGTAAAAACATTTTTACAAGGGTTTTAAATGGTAAATATCTTGCTAAAGTTTTTTCAATATCTCTCACTCAAGTATCATCTACGTTTTACTTCAACCAATTCAGGATGGAAGTCAATTAGATTGCCATTTTTATTTTGATGGCAATGGCAAAACTATAACTATCAATTGTAATGTAAGCCAAGAAACTAACGAATTCAAAAACTATTGTTAGCTTTTATATTAAGATACGCAAACTTATTGTGCATTTCATACATGCTGCTGTTAGCATATTTAAAAAAACTTGCTTTAATAACACTGTATATCATGATGTCCAGTGTTGTGAATATTATTTCATCATTTTAAATAATTTATAGAAAAGTGCTATTTTAAGTATGCTACGTTGAATATTTTGTTCCTTTGTAGAATAAAGTTAGAGTTATACCCTTAGGCGATATTAAAGCTGTGCTTCATGGAAGTGATCAGCTTAAAAGAGTAGAAACAAAGGCTAATCTCTTGAACGACAACAAGTAATGTGTTTTCAGTTCATTCCATGTTCATGAAAAAAATAAATCATCAAGTAGCTTGTAATCAAAAAATCTACAAGTTGAATGATATGGAAGTCTCAGTGCAGCTATAATCTATATACTTAAAATTGTTTTGAAAAGATCCCATAAACATCTTTAATGACAGCATTATGATAACCTTGAATATATAATTTATGCGTACCGTTTCTGCAGATGCATTGCTTTGCATTTAAAAAAGTCTGGAAACTGTATTCCATTAAGATGCAGTAGTCTGGAAGAAAAGGAAAAGCTGATTCAGCTGATATTGTGACACACTTTGTGATATGGTAATCCACAGCAAAATATCATCATCAAATTTGTATATACTGCTTGCATACTAGCGAGAGCAACTTTGGAATCCGAATTAAAGGAAACGCAACAGCATTTATCTATTTATTTGCTACCATTTGAGTTTGATATGTTTCCCGTGGTGCAAGAATGCTCTTTTTCATCCTATTCCTGAAGAGCTGGGGCAAAGCCTGTAAGGAATTTATGTAACCCAAAAGCGGTATAATTTCATGAAATTGGGAAAAGTAGTTAAATTTTTACTTCAATTTCGAAATTATTCTTCACATTAAAAGTAGAACGTTCCATATTTGCCATTTCAAATTTCTTACAATGATCATTTTATTCATAAAATTTTTAGATGCTTGCTCTAAAGATTTTATTCATGTAACTTGAGAATAAGCTAATCTAGAAAATAAAAACATTGTAAAATTCAAATAATTTATAATTTTCGTAACCCCATATAGGGATGAGCACGTGCTGTTACTTCTTTAAGAAACCAAGGTGTTAAAACTACTAATTCCTTTTTTGATTATCGTTAATATTGTGTATCCAAGCCCTCATGCCTAACAAGGCCTAAATGTTTTAAAAATAGTTGCTTTGAAAACAACATGTCTTATCTTATTAAACAAGCATCTTACTGTCTTCGAAATTACATGATTGGCTAAAACAAGCAAAAACAGTCGAAATTGAATGTTCACCATCCCATATCAGAAACAACATAAGTAAACAGAAAAAAACCAGCTACTGCTTCTTAATTGCAGTTCAGGACAAGTTGCAAACCTGTTACTTTTCCTACGAATTTATCTCTTGATGTAGATATTTTGATACAGTTCTTGAAGCACATGTTTTTGTCCTAATCCGAAAGGAGTAATTAAGCTTGCATTGATATAAGAAATAAAAAGAATAGTAATGAGGGCATAAAAAAAAAATTTTCTTGATTATGGTATGCATAGTTTTAACTTTGTACAACCCTCAGAAACGCAGATTATTTTAGAAATTCTCTTTGTTTCTGGTGCGAATTCCCTCTGGCATCTTTTTGAGGAATAGCTTTGTAACAATCAGTTGCGTACACTTATTAAGGGATTGAGTACTCAAATATAATAGAGGCTTCAACTTATAAGGTGTGTTTTAAGTTGCGAAATTAGTATGAATACTAGCTATTATTATTCATGTAAATGTTGAAGTACATCGGATTTGCTTTTTCATTTCCCAACTTTTGCATTTTGGCTTGCGGCCATATAAACACTTTCCTTCACTGATTAAGGCAGATTCAAAAAAATTGACATTGCTTTCTACCCATTATTTAATTGAAACCGAACCTTTTTCAAAAATTTAATTAAAGAACCATTTAGGGGTTATATAAAAATAACTCTTCTTGTAGCTATAAAAATTACTCTCTTTAAAAAGTTGAATAACTTGTTCGTGTGCAATGAACTATAGTCACTGAATACTCGAATAAAAATTCCATGTTGACTGAAGAGGTAGGAAAAATTGATTTTTAGGTCTATCAACTATATAGTTGTTGTATTCTTCAAAGTTTCGCTGTTATGCTGTTGCTAATCTTCGAGGCACAGAGAACGAACAGTTAGAGGGCCTACCCTGCAAAATACACGGCTTGAATGTATGTTTTCTACATTATTGATAGCCGATATACAACCACTGAAATAGCCTTAATCCTTATCTTGTTAGCTTAAAAGCAATAGGAAGGAAAAAATACAAAATTTGTTTTAATCCTTGATACGAGGAGCCAAATATCAAATCTGAAAAAAATAGTTGTGTTGATCTTGCAAAGGTTGCCGTGATTCGAGCTACTTTTCCTGACGCGATCTAGGAGGCTACGCGTGATTTAAACCTGCGGACATAATTTTTCAAGTTTTTTCCTCTTTTACCCTTGGTCTTCTTTGATGTAGTTTTTTCGCTCATAGGTTTAACCAAGGGGGATAATAGCTCATAGCCGGATGCTTCTTCACTTTCACATAGTTTTACGGAGCTTTTATTGGAGAACTTCGTCTGTTACGACTTTACATCTTCAGTTTGCTCCATTTCTGCTTTTAGGGCTTGTGGTTTTGTGCATTGTCGCTTCATTTGTTATCCTTGGTTTCAAAGGAATTTTGAGCAGACTTGGTAACACTCTCTCGCCTCTTGATTATAACCTTTTCTGTTTGTTGAAGTCAAGGGAAGTGCGAATATCCTCTTCTCTTTTACTTATTCTGTGACATGTTTTGTAAATGCAACCCCTTGCTTGAGCAACTGAGTGTTTCTCTTTTTGCTCGTTCATGGTTGATATTATAATATTCTGCCTCTTATCTCTTCTACGATAGAATTAATTCAATAGTTTTTTGAGGGAAATTTTCCTTTGTTTCTTCGTTTACTTTGATCATAAGTGTCTAATATAATCCTAGGAAATTTCTCGCAACCCTTTTGTCCAGCTAACACCGTATGTCGCGCACAATATCCTATTCATTCTCTTTGGCACTCTCCCGTTGACGGTATTCCCATCGTTGTCGTTAAGAGTCGTGCTTGCCTTTCCTTTTAGTTAGGCTTTTGCCTGTTTTTAACGTTTTCCTTGGATGGCCAATCCTCCCTCTTTACCCCCATTGGGCGGGGGAATCCGCAGTATGCCTGGTACTTTAAACCCGCAAGGAATGCCCTTTCCCACGCCTCTTCCTCATGTACAGGGTATTTCTCCTAGTTCGCATATGCCAACTCTTTCTGCATCTGCTGGTCACATGAATCCATATGCTTCTTCCTTTCCTGCTATGCTTCCAACCGGAATGCCATCGACAGCTTCTGCCGGTCTTCGTATGTCGGCTCCTTTCCCATTTATGCCTCCTATGATGTATGGGATGACAGCTCCATCACTTTTGCAAGCTGGAAATCCTGCATCCATGTCTCCAGCACTCTTTCCTTTACTACCTCAAAATCGACCTGGTGTATCGACTCTCTTCCCTTTGTCTGCATCTTCTGCATCTCCCCTTACGGCCACCTCTGCTGCATCGCTGCCCCCCACTCACTCCACCCGGCCAGGGTTTTCCTCAAATGGTACTTCCACCTCTCTTTCGGAGAAAGTGGACTCTGTTGAAGGGCAGCAAGACGGTGCCACTCCGATAAGGCAACAGTGGACAGAACATACTTCTGGGGATGGTAGAAAATACTACTACAATGCTACGGTAGGGTTTTCTATTGAAATCAAACTCATATTTTCTGTATCCTGTTTTTCTTTTTAAAATTTTTTAAACACTCTCTCTGAATATGCAACAAACCCGTGTGTCTCTCCTCAACCTACGTGAAGTAGTGTCAGTATCGAGTCAGAAATAAAAAATACTTGAATTTAATACCTTTCATGGGGTTAACCCTTCGAAAAGAACACAGTTTTGATAGTTTCGTACTCCAATTTTTTGTATTTTGTGTAAATGTTTTTTCCTCATATGATATTCCTTTTGAATCCTAAATATAAGCTCATTTAATTTCTCTGCTTTTCTGTCTTCTTCCCTTCTATTTTCCCTCATACTTGCCTCCCTCTTCTTCGTTTGTTTGAGCATATATATACTCTTACTGTAATATTTCTTGCGCTGTTTGCACTTCTTACCAGAGGAAAATTGTAAAAAAACACGCCGGCTGTAGTATGAAAGAACTATATGTCTAAAATAAGTGTGAAACATGAACTTTATTTTTCTGGAATGTAATCCATCCCAATCCATTGTATAAATCGATTGAAAATTTTTTTTAGATTGTATCTTCTTTGTGTGATGGCATTAGGAAATAAATATAAGATATAAGTGGGTCTCTCTCTCTCTCTCTCTCTCCCCTCTCTCTC
>JADAQX010001164.1:0-12626 GCA_015476325.1 Cardiosporidium cionae | reverse complement strand
ATTTGGGGGGAGGGGGGAGGAGAGAGAGCATGTGAGTTGGGGGGAGGAGAGAGAATACAATTTGGGGGGAAGAGAGAGAGAATACAATGTGGGGGAGGGGAGGAGAGAGAGAATGTGATTTGAGAAGACAGAATGTGATTTGGTGGGGAAAATGAGATGAAGCAAAAGAGGTAGGATAAGATTTAGAGGAAATATTCAAGAGAAATTAAGAGATATCAGAGATAAGAGGCATTAAAAAAAGATGATATAGAGAAGAAGAAACAGTTCAGAAAACATTTTACTTTTGAAAGTATATTAGAAAAATAAGGATTTTTTCCTTTTTTTTTTTCTCAAGATGAAATCATCCAATGCATTGAAAGTATATTCTATGAAAGACAAACATTGCCATGCAAAAACTTTGACGGTGGATGGTGTGTGGGCATCGCTTGGATCTTTTAATTGGGATAGGTTTGAAATGAAAGAGAAAGTGAATATAGAAAAATTAGGAAGCCGTAATTTTTTGTTTGTTTTTTTATTAAAATTTTTTTTTTTTATCTTTTTACATTTATTTCATCCTTCATACTATTTTATTTTTTTTTAAATTTAATTTTCTTTACATTTTTATCTCATCCTTCATACTATTTTATTTTTTTTTAAATTTAATTTTCTTTACATTTTTATCTCATCTTTCATACTATTTTATTTTTTTTTAAATTTAATTTTCTTTACATTTTTATCTCATCTTTCATACTATTTTATTTTTAAAAAAATATAATTTTCTTTACTTTTAATTTTTTGCAGATATTCCTCTCGTCGAAATTTAGAAGTTATTTTCACCGTTTTTGATCCTTCCACCGCTTCTCAATTGAAAGCTATGCATGAAAAAAAAATAAAAGAATCTACTGTAGAAGAATTAACTGTAGCTGGATTAACACAGAGAAGTTTTATAACAAAACTTATGTCAGCTATGGCTTATTCTGTTGTTCGTTTAATGGGTATATATATATTTTTTTATTTTATCTATATATATATAGAATTTTATAGAAAAATACTGTAAAAAAAAAATTATATTATATATATCTATGTATATATAGGTTTAAATAGAAGTTGAAATGTTACTAATCATAGCTTATATGTATTAAAAACCATAGTTCAAGTATTCTCTTTAGTAATGTAAAAAAAAAATTATATATATTTTTAGCCATTTAAAGAGGTTTTTAATAACAAAAATTAAAAGGAATGTTTTGTACATTTTAAAAGAAATCAAAATTTTATTTCACGAATTAAAATTTTGATTTTTTTATTAATTTTTATAGGAAGAAATGTAATGGATGGCCTTTCAAATCATCATTATAAACCTCTTTTACGACGAGCAGCCATCCACTCTTATTTAAGTGATACCATTTCATTAAATTTAGCTTGTGGCATGTTATGGGGATCTCATTAAAATTTTTATTAAAAAATAAAATTTATTTCAGAATAGGAGAGAGTCCAGATGTTTCTTTATGTTTTTTGATTTTAATTTCTTTTATATTTTAGGAATTGTTTCCTAGTTTTTTGTAATCTTCTATCTCCATTTATCGTGTTGTATCCCCCCTTTTCTATCTCTTCCCCTCTTCTATGGTCTTCTCTCCTCTTCTAGTTCCTCCCCGCTTCTTCTAGTTCATCCCCTCTTCTAGTTCCTCCTCTCCACTCTTCCCCCTCTTCTATCGCCTCCCCTCCTCTTCTAGTTCCTCCTCTCCACTCTTCCCCCTCTTCTATCGCCTCCCCTCCTCTCCTAGTACCTCCCCTCTTCTAGTTCCTCCTATCCTCTCTTCCCCCTCTTCAAGTTCCTCCTATCCTCTCTTCCCCCGCTTCTATCGCCTTCCCCTCCTCTCTTCTCCTCCCCTCTTCTCCCCTCATCTATCGCCTCCCTTCGATTTCCATTTCAACATCTATCCGAAAATAATTGGAGAATTTCTGTATGTTCCCCGTTGTTGAAAAAATATATAATAAAAATGTTATAGAGATAAATTTATAAGGAAAAAAGGAAAACAAAACCAAATGTGTAATAAAAAGAAAAATTTTTTTCTTTTTTACAAAGAGGGAAACGCGCCTCCAATCAAAAAGAAACACTGTTTTGAATTTTTTTCTGTAAAAAATTTCTTCAATGATTCTTTAAAATCATTAAATAACCTTCCTTCTGTGCAATTAATGCTCTATCTTTTGGAAGGCGAGTAATGAGGCCTTTGGGATAGAATCGTAGAGGACGATGATTTTCTTCTGAAATATCTGAATTTAAATCTGGAATAATTTTCTCTTCTAAAATCATTACAAGCACTTTCTGAGATAAAAAAATAAAAGAGAGAGAAAATAGTTGTTTAAAAATGTGGATGAAATATATAAGATAAAAAATTTGAAAAGAAACATATGTGGTGAAAATTTTGAGAGAGAGAGTGAGAAGATGAAAAATTAGAGAGAGAGAGAGGGAGAAATTGAAGAATGGAAAAGAGAAAGAAAAATATAAGGTGAAAAATTAGAGAGAGAGAGAAGTTGAAGACTTGAAAAGAGAAATAGAGGAAGAGAAATAAAAGGTGAAAAATTAGAGAGAGAGAGAAGTTGAAGACTTGAAAAGAAAAAGAGAAATAGAAGGTGAAAAATTAGAGAAATAGTTGAAGAATTGTAAAGAGAAAACAAAATCAGACAGTGAGAAAACAAGAATTGGAAAAAAAAATTACAAAGTGCGATTTGGGTAGAGAGAGAAAGAAAAAGAATTAAAAGAAAGATGTAAAAAGTAAAATATTTGACAGCAGTGCACAAAAGAGAGAAAGAAAAGCAATGAAAATTATAAATGTGTAAGCATGAAGTTACTTCTCGTAAGGGCAACAAAATTCATATAGAAAAAGGAAAATTCCTCTCTCTAAATAAAATAGAATTAAAATAACTCTCTTTAACACTTGTCTCGCATTCTTTTTTCTTCTTTGCAGTTCATTATGATATTTTTTTGATAAAAAAAATTGCATTGGAGAGAAAATCTCATGATAGGAATACGACAAGAATTCTTTTTATTGGAAAAAAACAAACTGTAAAAGAAGAGGATTCAATAGAGGGACGCTCCTTCATAATGATGGCATATTTCTATTCAGAAAATTTATAAAAAAAGTAAAAAAACAAATAAAATAAAAAATATTTGTTAAAAATCGAAAGTGAAATTTTGCTTAAAAAAATTAAGAAGATGAAACAGGAAAAAGATGATGTAAAAAGTGAATGAGAAAAAAACATGAATAGAAGGAAGAAGAGAAGCGATAAAAAGAGATATAGAATAGTCTACTTCTAAGGAATAAAAACACAGCGTTTCAGATAAAAATTAAAATCATTAATTGTAGGCCATCTTCATGAAAAGATGGAAAATAATAAAAAATATTTTAAAAAATATTCACAAACACTTGAGTCCAAAAAATGAAAATTTATTTTTTCTGGAAAAGAAAATGAAAAAAAAAAGAAAACACTTTATATAGAAACAAAACACAGAAAATCGGAGGTAAGAATATGAAGAGTGAATAGACGAAGAGAGAAGAGGAAAATACATAAGATATACCTCACAGAAATGATGAAGTAAAGTGGTATCTTCATCTGATAAAAATTCAATAAATGTTTTTGGAATAGCATGAAAATGGCCTCCTGCTTGCTCTGCCATATGTTTTATCATTTGTTCACGATGAGACCTGAAAAAGATACAAAACATTTCCAAAAAAGTGAAAGTTTTTTAAAAAAGTTTATAAAAACAAGAAATAAAACCCAAAAAAATATTACCCACTTTGCAATAGTTATTCTGTTGAAAAGGAAGAGAAAGAACAAATTAGAAGTAAAACAAATTTCAATTAAAAAGAAAACATACTTCAAAATGTGAATTTCACAAAAAGAGTTCTTCAAAATAATATTAAAAAAAAACGGGTTTAAAACAAGGCAATATTTTTTAAAAAAGAAAAGAGAAAAATTTTGACAAAAAAAGTTGTGCAAATCAAAAATATTAAAAAGGAGATCGTAAAGGAGGTGTACCATCGCAGGAATGGAAAGAGGGGATAGAAACACCATAACAAAAAAATACATCAAACTTTTTAAAAATTTCTGAAATGAATTCAAAAATCTTTTAAACAACTACAGTATGTTTAAATATTCAAAAAAAAAAAAAACAGACAAAAAATATATTTTTATATCTTCATCTATATAAAGAAGATCTATATAGTTTTTAAAAATGCCACAACACTCTCATCCTATTTCTCTTTCTTCTCTAAGGAAATTCTGAGCGTGTGTTGTACTTCATCCACCCAGTTACAAACATATCTCCCTCTTTATATTCAATCCTTCCCATTTCCCTCCCCCCTTATATCCACTTTAATTCTGCCCTCTTAATATTCACCGGAAACTACGGATATTTGCCTGACTGATGGCTGCCATTCGCTTGAAATGTAGCATACGCTGGCCAATAATCTCAACCATATCATAAGGGAGAGAAGGATCCTTCATTTCATTTTCCAATTCTCTGCGAAACCAGAATACAAAAGTACCCACTGAAGAAAATCATTAATTTTTAAATACCTTCTAAAAGTTAAAGCTATGTGCGCTTCATTTCGCTGTGTAATTCAGATTTCTTTTTCTATACAGGAAACTCTAACGTATTTCCATACATAGTACTGGTACGTGCAGATAGAATCGTTTTGCATTTGAATCTATTGTAAAACACCGAAGAGCAGCTTTTAAGGTGAATTGAAACTATTTTCAGGTTTCACTAAAAAGAACTAGTGATTTCCATCTCTTATCACCAACGGGAAGACATGTCTTTTTCATTTATGCTTTTAGTCACCCTATCGTAATTCTTTTTATATTTTTTATTTTACGGCATCACACGGTGTGTGTGGGAGAAACTTAACTTTATCGAGAGGGGAAGAACTAAACACTGCCGTACATTATTAGTATACTTCTCCAAGCTTGCTAAAGTACACTTGTATTTTCCAAAATAAGTCCAAAAGGCAATTGCGCCGTCAAAGAAAAAGTAATTTATTTGTATGGCCCCATTTAAACATATAACAAGAAGGAAATAGATTATAATAAGGGCAAGTTAACTTAACAATTAGCAATGTCTCCAGCTTTTTTATGTTTTCTAAAAAAGATATGCGCATCCTTGATATTATGTAAAGGGTGCAAAAGAAACATTTTCGTAGTAACAGACTTATTCATCTCTCGTTTGATAGATTACTCTCACTATGAACCGATTCAAAGGTAACGACCAAACTCACCGAATAGTAAGTAAATACGAAGAAAATTCTTTCTCTGTCTTATTCAGTAAAGCAGGCTGAGAAGGTTGCGGCTTGGTAGATTGACGTTCCTCCAGGAATAATTGGCGAAGATCGTAAAGAGCCGGTGTTCTCCAGAATTCTCCCCTCATTCTCCTACTGCGACTGAGATCAAACTTAAAAAGCAGCTCCAATTAAAACCAACATGTCTTTGTAATTCACGTTGCTAGAATAGCCAAAGGCAAGCAAGACAAATCCACTTTGCCAATGGTTAACAAACAGAGAGAATACAATAGAAGAGGATCCTGTGACATCAAGAATTAGTGGAATTTTACCTTTTAGAAATGTTATTTTGCTCCACCTGCCGCATTGATAATGCTCTTGACGTTTCACTACCTTCGCGGTGTGGAAAAATGTACCTATATAAAATCAGTAGCACCTTCTCTGGTGTACGTAGGAAAATACATAAATTTCATTTATACAAAATGTACATGCTTTGTAACACATACAATGTACAAGAAAATCAATTCTGTCCTTACTTTCCATTCAAAATAGCAAGCCTTTCCGTTTCTTTAGTTTCAAATCTTAAAGCGTGAACTGCAGATGCATGACACATTTGAGGAAACTCAATAACTTAATTGTGAAACAAAACACACATTACAAGTCTACAAATACCCTATTTTTCACCTTTAATCATTTTACTTTCCTGTATATTACTTTTATACCTGTGTCTTTTAAACAAACACAAGGTGATACCAAATCTGGCGAGCGGCAACAAAATCTCGGACTGCACTGTGCAAAATATGCTCGGTTTGTGACACGCATGTTTTCATACCTTGTAATGGGTAAATTAGATTCAAATTGAATTGTACAGTGTGAAAAACCTAGTGAGGAAAGATTTTTAAATGATTGCAAGTAATAATTAAATTAGCAATATTGACACAGAAGTAAGAGATTCGATTTCTTCTCGATTGCTCAATAGCATTTGTTATAATTCATGTAACTGCAAATTGTTTTTGCATTATTGCAAAAAGAAAATTTCCATATAATCGTTAATTTATTTTTATGTAAATATTGGATCTATTTGTTTTTCTGGCTTGTAATCGCATAAGGAAGTTTCTTTGCGTTTCAAAAATTTGTGCTAACGCCGCCACCTGAAACTAAGCGTATGCAAACACTCAGCGTGAGAAAGTTGTCAATGACACCTCAAAATCATGGTAGCTTTATTGTTTTATTAAAAACGTAGGGAGAAATTTGAATATCTCCTTTTCGATATTATGTTATGTTGCTAATACATTCAGACAAATATTTGAAAATGGTTTTTCCATTCAAAAGTAAGAAGGGAAGAACAAATAGCACGACGCAGTAATTCATACTGAAAGCACATAGTTTTTTAAATGTCAAATAAATGCAAAATTATTTTTGATAATGTTTGAGTTCCTTGCATTTGAGTGATGGCGCAGAAAATCGTTTACATATTGGTAGAAATTTCACCATCGAAAAGATAGCCTTCACTTTATTTTTCTGTTGCTACGAAAACATAGCCAAACAGATCCCGACTATCCATCCAAGCTATATTTTTAAATGAAATTAAATAATACACTATCCCTAAGTTTTTAAGCGGCAAGCGTGCATGCAAAGATAATTTTATCTTGACATGCTAATTTTTCTTTTGTAAGTCATGTTAAGCTCAAAGACAAAATTTAGTAATATTTTGCAAAAGATTATCGATTATCGAATCGGGACAAAGTATAGAATAGGTAGTTGCATACAACGAATCCAAAACATATAGGCAGAAAATATTGCTACAAACTAAATTAGACTAATGACTAAAAAAGCGGATTAAGAAAATATTATCGATCTGTTTCAAGGGAGATGAAGAATATGCACAGACGCAAAAGATTGAACTTAGCTCTCTTTATCTTCGAGGCCCTAAAGACTTTCGTTTAAGACAATAAATATCCTTATATCCTTCTACTCTCTTAGTCTATTGCCTATTGTTACCTTCATGTCGTATGTTCCACTCTTTCGTAGCGGTCCGATATATTATTAAAAACAAATACTACATAACACAAATTGTGAGACTCCACATTTTCAGTGGATTGCGAAATTGTGGACAAAAAAAGCCTTACAGATACATATCCGGAATTCTGCAATACTTCACTCCTTGTACAATAAATTAAATGTCCTGACATTCCAATATCAAATGATATTAAAAGCACTTCTATACTGCAATACATTCATCATTCTGAAATGCATAATACGCGCAGGCTATCAGTTTCCTTAATTAAGCTAGTTTTCTAACAGTTGCTTCCAAAGAAACCAATTTGATAGATACTACGCACTACGCATTTTAAATTGCAGAGTTTTTAAAATTCAGAAAAAAAGTCCTTGTTAAATTATAAGGAAAAATTTCAAAAATAATTTCTGTCAGCCAAGAGTAAAACAGATTTTCCAAGACTGTGACATTGTTTTTAGACTACCAACATAAACTATGTCAAGAAACCACAACTAAAGATAACAGCGAAGCAAACTATTAAAAATGGGCCATTAAAACAGAAAAAAAAGTTTAAACGATAACAGTCATCGCATTTCTGAGGGAAATTCAAAAAATCACTTAGATCAGGTGCAATAATCCGCAGATTCTGACAAAATACGGTTGAAAATGTTAATCTGCGTGACGATTTTTTATCCAATATTACACTATCATGCAAGAAAGCGGCGTGCATTCCTTCAAAAAGCATAAATTGCTGAACGCTTATGCAGCACTATGCTTCATACATTCAAAGACATCTAATGAAAAATTTATTTGTATGTATCAATCATCTTCATCGCCAAAGGGATTAATACTGGCAGTGACAGGAAGCATAGGTTCCTCTGCCATTTCCAGGCTTCCCTCTAAACGTGAAATTACTGCATGTTCCGTAGAATCTACGGACTGTTCTTCTGCTTCCTCCTCACTAGAGGATGAGACTACCGAATCATCTTCGTTATGTGTGCAAGCTGGGGGTGCTTTTCCGGAAATTTCAGACGCTCCTTCCTCTTCTTCCTTTGTATCAAGCTGGGTACTCTCCTCATTTGTTGAGGATTTCTCTCCCACTACCTTTTTATCCAATCCATTTTGCACGGCGAATTGCAAATTCTGTATTCTATGTTTAATTGCGCTATTCCCTATTAAAGTGTGAGAAGAATTACCCACTTGGTTTCCACTTCCTCCTATTTTTTCGGGCATTCCCTTTGCAGGTAGTTCTCCCTTCGTCAAGGGAACTACCGGCACACTTTCTTGGGAAGTGCGAATAGCACCTTCCAATTCTTCTGGATAAACACTATCTTTAGACGGGAAATAAGGATGCATTTGTTTATCACCTTCTACATCATGACGATATTGTTCACTTGAGGCGGACAGGAAGTTCTTAGCATTAGTAGCCACCTTGATATTTGATGCACAAAAAATTAAAGTTATTTATAAAACTTTGCAAGATTAGCGGCGCATCGGAACATTGTTATTATTTTATAGCCTATTTTTCTAACCCAATACAAATCCTACGGCGAATTCTTTGGAAAATTTAAATCTGCTATGTATTCGTCAATTCCTCCATGATTTTGTTGATTTCTTTACATGTGTGGATATTAGGGTTAATACGTTATTACCTCGTTAAAGTGAAGTGTGCAAACAACCAATGGAATAGAAATTCCATACCCTAAGTTGTACGCTAAAACCTAAACATCTAGAACTATATCCTATGCGGAGATGGATAACTGATTTTGTGCATCTCATGGTGTATTATGTGTGCAGCGTCTTGTTCCTCATACTTTATGTGTGACAGTGTTAAATATGCTTTCCATTACGTATATTTTATGTTTTCCAGTGTATCCTTACGAAAGCAATATCAACTTCAGCCTACTCTCAACTTACCTTCAAACGAGCAATCCAATCCTCCGCTTCACTGAAATCAACGACTTTAAAGGCAGAGCCTCTTCCTGGTCCCATCAAACTCCATCCTTTCTCCTGAAAACGAAAGGAATAAAATTATTTTTCGTTTTTTAGATACCCTACCTAGGTTTCATACTATATATGCACGGATAGTTTTTATAGAGTATAAGATAAAATAACTGAACATGGGAAGTTGCCTTCCCTTCGTTTAAGTTTTTAATAAGAACTGACAGTTCAACCCTAAAAGTACATTTTACAAGAAATAAAATAAAACCATGAAATATACATTGAAGTAAACACTCAATATAAGAGAATCAAAAATAGTGCAGAACGAATCAGAACAAAGCTATAAAAATATGAAATAGAGTGATAATATGGACAAATAGTGATAGAAACATTCATAAATACAAGGGTATCCTATGTAATATATCCCCTTCCTCAAAAAATTTTAAAAAAACGAAGAAAACTATACAATCAAATAGCATAAAAACAACAAACTCGTAGATCAAAGAGTACACCCGGTGTTTCACCAACTCCTTTGATTTCGCTGGTTTTCATCTGTTAGTATTAATATATATATATAACATTTTGATAAATGCTTTCATGGCAATACACCTCAATAAAAACGAAAACATGTTAACAAGAATAATGAATACGTGTTATGATGAATAGAGAGATTTATTAGAAAAACTAAACATTTCCTTTTTTCTTTTGGTTACCATCATAGTGGCTAAATTTACGCTGTGAAGAGGTATTAACTCCGACAAATCTTTAAAAAAATGCAAAAATCTGAAAAAAAATTATCCAATAAAAAAAAAGAGATGTAATTACATTTTTAAAAAAGAAAAAAAAACAAAGAGATTATAAAAATTACTATAAGAAATCCTAAGAGACAACACACACTAAATATACAAAAAAACAATGTAAAAAAGAATTCATTTCTTTTATATACAAAAACTACAAAAAAAACTAATTTTTAATCCATTCATTTAGACAGGATTGTTTTTATTCAATTTCTATTTTTTCTCTCCCTTTCAGCAAAACCAAATTTTAAAAAAAAAATCCATAGTCTGTAGGTTCATATAAAATATATTTATCCCTTATACACCTATAGATTAAAAACAAAAATTCTATTCATTTCATCTCTTTTTTCTTAATAGTTTCCTTAACCTATCCCAAGTAAGAACAATTATCGATGTAGACCATTTTGAAAATGGTTTCATTCCTGTTAAACGTTCAGCCCGTCCAATTTTGATAACAAGAGAAGATTTAGGAGCATCCACATCTCCTAGTTGATTCAAAGCAATAGAAAAATTTGTATTGCTGAGGAATGCAGGGAAATTCTCCCTATCTGGCCATTCTTTTAAAAAGAAAACACACACAAAAAAAGGAAATCAATTGAAAATTATTTTTTTGAAAATTATATATATTTTGTAGAGAAAACAATGTAGTAGAGAAGAGAAAAAAGGATACATAGAATAGATATCCCTCCCTCTCACTTAGAAAAAGGAAAAAAATGGTATAACAACTACATAAATAAAATGATAAACATGCATGAAAACGTATAAATAAGTTTGAGAAAGTTTAGCATAAATAAAATGATAAAAATGAGTATAGATAAATTTGAGAAAGGTATATAGGTCTGTATGTACATTCCTATCGCACTTTTAGCAATCTTTTTTCCTGGGTTTCCCTTTTTACCTATTTTATGCATTTTCTCATCTTATTTTTCATTGTCACCCTTCTTGATTCGTTTTTCCTTTTATTTTCTCAACTTTATTAAAAAGTTTGCTTTCCCCTTTCCCACTCCTTTCCTCCCTTTCTCTCTCCTTTCCCCCTTTCCCCGCTCCTTCCCCCCTTTCCCGCTCCTTCCTCTTCCCCATCCATTTCCCCTCTTCTTCTCTCAGAATTTCAACGGATTTTACCTAATTCTGTTAAAACTTCGGTCAAAACATTAAATCCAGGAGAATTTCGATCTAATCCGTCATTTCCTACAGGTTTTTCCACAGATTCTACTGGAAGAGGAGAACTATTTGGATCAGATAAATATTTAAAAGTTACATTATTTGGACGGTCAGCCACACCTCCACCAATTAAAGAAACATCAGCTGAAGGTTCTGATGAACTCAACAATCCCATAGAAGAAATTTTGAGAGAACGATGGCCAGAGGCTGATCGTGTAGACGGAGAAAGTGTATCCGGAGCCTTTTCAACTATGAAGAAGAAGAAAAAATGAAAATATGAGAGGAAAATTTTAAAAAATGAGAGATTGGGGTGGGGGAGAGAGAAGTGGGGGGGACAGAGAGTGAGAATAACGAGAGAGGAAATAAAGAGAGAGAAATTAAAGAGAGAGAAGGGGGGAGAAAAAGACAGTAAGTGAGTGAGAGAATAAAGAGAGAGAAGAGGAGAGGGGATAAAGAGAGAGGAGATAAATAGAGAATAAAGAAAGAGAAAAATAAGACAAAGTATAGATAGAAAAAAATGAAAGTGAGAAAAAATGTTTAGAGCCATAAGAAAACAAAAATAAAATTATGAAAATTTTTAAAAGTATATTCCATTAGAAAATTCATATTTGTATACTTCTCTAATCCCAATTTTAGATTAATTCTTTTTCTAACCACCATAAGCTTCTGCAAGGGCTGTAGTTAATGAAGAAGAAGAAAAAACAGTAGCAGAAGCAGCGGATAAAAAAAGTTTTAAATATTCTTGCAAACTTTCATTTCTCCATTCTGTAAAATATACAAAATATCAAATTTTTAAAAAACTTTTTTTGAAGATAAAAACAAAAATTAGATGAACAAAACAAACTTAGTATGACTTTTTATATCAAACGATTTGTATAAATAATTTTTATAATAAAAAATAACATTAAAAAGAAATTTTCAAAACAAAATCACAAAATAAATTAAATAAAATTCTCTAAAAAAAATAATAAATTTTTCTTACGTTCAAATTGTTGAACTTTTATAACTGTATCAATTAATTCTTTAAAATAATTTCGTTGCAACTCTGCAACATGTTTGGCCTACAAATCAAAATAAAATATATATATATAAAAAAAAATATTTTTTTTATTTAAAATTCTCTTTACACTCATAAAAAATTTTTTTTCAATCAAAATTCTCTTTATATTTATTAAAAAATATATATTTAGTATAAAAAATTTTTCAATCAAAATTCTCTTTACACTCATAAAAAAATTTTTTTTATTTAAAATTCTCTTTATATTCATAAAAAAGTGTAAAAAAAATAGTTTTTATTTCAAAATTTTCCAAAATTTTCCAAAAATTTAAAACGTACAGAAAGTCGATATTTCCGTTCATGTAGCCACGAGCATTTTTTAATACCGGATTGATGTACTTCCATCTAAAATAAAAATACAAAAATGATGTATTTTTATTTATTTTAAATATAAAAAGAAATACTTTTCAAATAAAAAC
>JADAQX010001163.1:0-12639 GCA_015476325.1 Cardiosporidium cionae | reverse complement strand
ACTCTCTCCCTCTTCACTCTCCCCCTCTTCACTCTCTCTCTCTTTCTCTCTCTCCCTCTTCACTCTCCCCCTCTTCACTCTCTCTCCCCCTCTTCACTCTCTCCCTCTTCACTCTCTCCCTCTTCACTCTCCCTCTTCTCTCTCTCTCTCTTCTCTCAGTAGTGACGTTTCTTTTCTTTTGATTCTTAATATAGGTTATAACTTTGAGTTTTTTTGGCTTATTTAATTGTTTTAACTTCTCTTTCATTTTTCTCCTTCACATACCTTCTTTCTCTCACTGTTTCATCCAGTGACTTCCATTTATTATTGTTTATAGAAGTAATCGATTGAATCCTTCTCCCACAGAAACTTCTCTTGCTCAAGCAGAACGAGCATTAAAGGGCAGTTTGGGTCCATTTGGTACACTTCGTCTAACTGTGGATTCTTTGACATTTTTTGGTGTGAAAATGCAGCTAAAAGTTGGAAAATCGATGGCTCTGTTGGAGAATAATTTGTTTAGAGCGCCTCTCTTTTATCATCCTCGAGATCCTCTCAAACCTCTGAAAGATTCAAAATCCATGCGATTTAAAGATTTTAGAGCTACAGATTTTCTTCTTATTCGTGTTCGAAATGGAACTAAAACGGAGGTAGAGAGGATTGAAGAGAGAGAGAGAATTAGAGAGGGAGAGGATTGAAGAGAGAGGGAGAGGATTAGAGAGAGAATTAGAGAAGGAGAGGATTAGAGAGAGAATTAGAGAAGGAGAGAATTAGAGAAGGAGAGGATTGAAGAGAGAGGGAGAGGATTGAAGAGAGAGAGGATTAGAGAGGATTGAAGAGAAAGAGAGAATTAGAGAGGGTTAGAGAGGATTAAAGAGAGAGAGAATTAGAGAGGGAGAGGATTGAAGAGAGAGCGAGGGTTAGATAGAGAATTAGAGAGGGTTAGAGAGGATTGAAGAGAGAATTAGACAAAATTAGAGACAAAATTAACGAAAAAATTAGTCTTTGGAAATAAATGGAGAAAAGAAGAAAAAGAGGAAATAGATAAGAAGAAACTGAAAAAAAAGAAATCAATTTGAAAATGAAATAAGAATCAACGAAATGTACAAATCTATGGAAATAAAATACTTTAAAGATTTTTTTTTTCAAATCCTTCTGAATTTCAAATTGTTTTTCCATAAAAAAAAATTTTGGATCCATTTTGTATTTCATTTTCATTGTTTGTATATACTATTTGAATATATATATCTATTTTTTTAAGCTTGTTTTGAGACCCCTCTATATGGATTCTTCACATACTGTAAGACGATCCAATGAAGAATATATGATGGGAAATTATGCTGCCGTCTATACAGTAGGCCAATGTGAACCCAAGATTGAAATTCCTTCTCCAGAATCCAAAGTTTATGTGGATGAACGAAAAAATCAAGCCAAAGCATGGGCATTGCGGTAGAAAAGAGAGAAGGAAGAAGAGAGTTTTGGATGAAAAGAAAGATTGAAGAAATTCATAAAAAATGAATAATATATTACGAGGAATACTCACATAAATACAGTATAAAAATATAAGAAGAAAAATCAAGGCTTTTTATAGAAATATGAAAAAATCAAAAAAAATTCCAATAGAGAAACTATCTTCACACTTTAGTTTTATAAAAAGTTTTTGTTTTACACTTGTTTTTCATTCTTAATAATTTTAAGTCCATTTTCTCATGTCCTACCTGATTTTTCTTTCTTTTATCTCTTATTTCTCTCTTTCTCTATTCATTTCTCTCTCTCTCTCTATTCATTTCTCTCTCTCTCTCTATTCATTTTTCTCTCTCTCTCTATTCATTTCTCTCTCTTTCTATATTCATTTCTCTCTCTCTCTCTACACATTTCTCTCTCTCTCTACTCACTCTTTCTCCTCTCCTCCCTCCTTAATTCTCTCCCTCTCCTCTCCTCTCTCCTCAGTTTTCTCTCTCTCCTCTCTTCTCCTCAAATCTCTCTTTGTATATATATTTTTGTATGGATAGACAAGCCTTGGAAAAGAATATCACAGATATTAAACGCATGAAAGAGTTAACTAAAAAGCGATTTTGTCCACCAGTTCCAGAGAAGGAAATTACTCAAATGCTTTGTAGTTTGGATCCAACAAATCGTTGTATTCCTAAAACGGATGAAGTTTATATTCAAAGAGTCATTCGATGTGAAACAATTTGTGCTTTAGAGAGTGCTCAAGCTACACAATATCGTCTTCGTATGATTGGAATTCATACAATTCTCTCTGCAGATCCGGTTAGATGAAAAAAAAATAAAATTAAGAGGATGAAGAAGAGAGACGTAGAGAAAACATGAAAAGAGACTTTCATCATGCATTTACTGTGAAGAAAGAAACTGACGATTTAAATTTTTATATTTTTTGAATTTAAAAAATGTATATTTTATTATTTTATTATATTATTTTATTATTTTATATTATTTTATTATATTATTTTATTATTTTATTATATTATTTTATATTATTTTATTATTTTATATTATTTTATTATATTATTTTATTATTTTATTATATTATTTTATTATATTATTTTATTATTTTATATTATTTTATTATATTATATTATTTTATTATTTTATTTTATTATAGTATTTTATTATATATATTCTTATTCATTCTCTATTGAAAGGATGAGTTAATGAAAGTTTATAAATGCATAAAAAAAATTTTTTTTCCAGATGATTGGTGTTCCTACATATATTGAAAATGAAGAAAATAAAACTCAAGAAAGTTATCTTTCTGCAATGAAAAAGAAACGAGAAATTGAAAAATATCATCAACAGAATCGTCATACTCAAAACATTAAAATGTAAAGTTTTCTAGAAAAGAAAAGAAATTTTTAATATTATAAATTTGAGAAGTTTTTCAAAGGTGTAACGAAGAGAGAGATTCTCATAAAATTAGAGGATGGAATGACACAATGCGACAATGAGGAGAAAGAAGAAGAAGGAGAGGATATGTGGGGAGGAGAAAGAAGAAGAAGGAGAGGATATGTGGCCTTACCCTGTTTTTCAATTGTAATTTCTTTACTTCTACAACTATTAGATATACTTTTGAAGAAATTCTTTCAATTTCTATTTCTAGGGTGGAGGATTCTACGTCTCGCCTCTCTCATATGAGTGAAAAATCTTGCATTGAAACGGATATTTACCAATTTATGAAGAAAAACGCACATTTAGTTCGTTTTATCCAAGAAATTGTATTATTAACACCGTGGAATCTCACAAAAGAATGTAAAGATGTTTTCAATAATAAAGGATCAGCACAATTTATGCTGACAGGATTTGGTGATCCTTCTGGAGGGCGTTCTGAAGGAATTAATTTGATTCGCCAGCAGGTTTGAGGGGAGGAAGTGAGAGAGAGAGAGAGAGAGAGAGAGAGAGAGAGAGAGAGAGAGAGAGATGAGAGAAAGATAGATGAGAGAGAGAGAATAGGGAGGAAATGAGAGAGAGAGAGAATAGGGAGGAAATGAGAGAGAAGGAAGGAAGAGAGAGAATAGAGAGGAAATGAGAGAGAATAGGGAGGAGATGAGAGAGAATAGGGAGGAGATGAGAGAGAAGGGAGGCAATGAGAGGACAGGAGAGGAAAAAAAAATGATAAGTTGAAGAGAAGTCTATAGAGAATAAAAGATTTTCTCACTAAAAAATGCCTCTACAGCCTCTCTTCCATCTCTCTTTCCCTGCTCATCTTTAAAACGCATTTTTGTTGCTTTTTCTCTCTTACATTCCATTCTATTTTAATTTTCTCTCTTTCAATCTCCTTTCGGATGTCACCTCTTATCATTTCACCCGCCTCCTCCCTCCTTTCTCTACCCTCCCACGCCATATATACCCCCCACTGTGTATGAATGTTTAAATTTCTTTTCATTGTAATACTACTACTACTTTTCTTGAATAGAATCGTGAGAAATTGAATGGCTTCTTGGGTTCTCGATATTCTAGTAAGCAGCAAGGAGGTTTAACAGGCATTCAAGAAGATTTACGAAAACTTTCTATGGCTGAGTTAAAACAACGCCTCGTGAGTTATCGTGTGGATGAATCTGTTATTAAAACGCTGCCACGATGGGATCAAGTGGCCTTAGTTCGTCAGTACAGAGATGGCTTAGGTGGCGGTGTAGGCGGTGAGGAGGGCGGGAGGGGGAGTGGGAAGGGAGGATCGCTCTCCCCAACAGAGTATGAGTATCGTTTGAATTGTATTTTCAACAAGCAGAGGCTTGCTTTAGAGGGGGATGATCCAGAAATGACAGACAGTGATGAGGAGGCAACGATTTCCTCCCCTACGAGTAAACAGAAGGATCTCCCCCCTGCTGTTTCTGGAGAAAGTGAAAGGGTAGAAGGGGGCACTTTTGATCCTTCCCCTACGATCCCCCCTGTCTCTTCCGTAGAAGTGCATGTATCTACACTGGAGAATCGGGGAAATGAGGAGTCTTCCAATAACAGGATAGCCGAGGGTAGAAAAGGGGGAGATTTGCCCCCTGGGATATCTACTGCCCCTATATCCACTAAATCCACTGGGATTATGAGTGTACGTGAAGGGAGGCATGTGGAGGCATCTCCCCCCACTTCGCAAGGGATGGTTAACGCTCGAGATGCAATGGCCGATGCCTTGCTCGCTGGATTAACACAGGATACGGATAAAGAAGTATTATGGGAATGGGGAGGGAATATGTGTAGTGGAGGGTAGAATGCAGGGAAAAGGGGAGGGGGTGGGATGGAAAAAAAAAGAAGAGATAAAGAGGCAGATGGGAATCTGAGAATACAGAAAACTATAAAAACTATAAAAAATTGTATGAAGAAAGGGTAGCTATGCCTCCATAGATTGCTTGTATTGGGAGTATACTCTACTTTTGCCTCTCTATGAAATTTGAGAAAAAATTTGACTACAATCTCTCTCTTTTTTAAATGTATATCCAATGTATTCTTGTGTTCTCTTCTATACAAAGAGATTACATATTAAAAACACTCTTTGTAGGAAATTGATGATGAAGAAAAGGATCGTCGAGAGTTAGAATTGCTTCGATTACGAGAAAAAGCAAGGACGGCTGCGCCTCAAACGGAAGAAGAAAAACGATTTGAGGAATTACGAGGCACATTTGTGCCTTCAATTCGATGGATACGAAAATTACGTACTATTCCAGGAGATGAATTCACCAGTGAACGTGTGGTGTATATTTATGGAGAAGAAAATATTAAAACGTTTATTGCTTGGAGAGAACAACGAAATCGCATCAAACGTTTTGTAAGGCTATTTTTATCTTGAAATGTGCATGGAGAAAAAATGAGATGGACGACGAGAGGTGAAGCCCTGAAGAAATCAAAGAAACTATGAAAGAGGAGAAGGGTGATTCTAAGTGGGAAGTTTATAGAGGTAGAGAGAAGCCACCTATCGATACAGAGGTGTGTGTATAGAAAGGGAAGACTCTAGAGAAAGAGAGAAACTCTCAACATTGAGGCATGTATTTGCTTTATTTAGTCTTCTTGAAAGGATTCCTTTGAGAGGTCTTCCCTCTTGAAAGATTCTCACCTTTCTCCACTTTTATTCATTCCACTCTTGAATGCTTTTTTCTTGTCCTAGAGAATGCTTCAAACCTATGGATCCAAAGAAGGTCGTATTGGTAAACGTGTTTGCCGTGTGTGTGGCCAAGCAGGCCATATTGCCTCTAATCCAGTAAGAAAATGGCTTTGCTAAAGAATAGAGGGCTGCAAAGAAAGATAGAAGAGGACTATTTCTTTGGGAAAAAAATGTTTTGAAAATCAAGAATTCGAGCCAATGGATAGTTTAAAAGAAGCCATTGGCTTGAATTCTTACCATGAAACGAGTATTTGAGTGGAAAAGCTATTTTTCTCCTGGTTTTATTATTTATTTCTCTCTTTTGCACTTCGTCATTGTTTTCATTCTTCTTGAAAGGGATATTTTTAATTTTTCTTTCCTTTTGCTTCTTTTCTCTGAATGTAAGCCCTTTTTTTCGTATCTTCATTCTTTTTTCCTCTTCTTAATCTTCATTTTTGAATTTTGTCATCGTTCCCTCTTACTCAAAGGCTCCATTTCTTTACTTCTCTCTGTGTTTTTCTTATAGTCTCTCTATTCCCTTGTAAATTGTATAGAATTGTCCATTATATCGTGGAACGAAAAAACAGCATACGATCAAACTTCCTGCAAAACGTCATAGGAGTGATCTTCCTTTCACAGATGATGAATGGGATTCTCAAGAAGAAACTTATGCGCAAGAAGAAGCCTATTTTCGAGAGGTGGCTGGTATTTCTCACAGAATGCCTCCACACGCTTCATCGTATCTCGAAGAAGGGATGATGTCAAAGGAGGAATATGAGGACGAGGCGTTCTCTTTAGGTGAGACAACACGAAGAGGAGGCTATACGTATGGCCGACCAGAAGGCTCTGAGAGGATGGGTAGAAGAGGACGAGGGGGGCGAGGAATGGCAGAGATGGCGGAGCAGCCACTGTCTGATGCGTCCTATTATTATGACGGGAATCCTCCTGCCATCGCAATGCCCCCCTATGACCAGGCATCACTGGGAGAATCATGGCAAGAGGCTTCTTCTATGGCTGTCTATCCTCGAAAACGAAAGAAAACTATCAAAACGGGTCGACGAGAGGGTACCGAAGAGGTGAACTATCTGAAAAACGAGTATGATGAGCCTCTGGAAGAATTATATTATCCCGATGAGAGAGAAATAGGTGGAAAGAGGCGTATGCATCCCTCGTACGTGGAAAATCCCGTGGATGGCCTGCCCATGCATTATCAAAATGTACATTTTGATGGCAGTGAAGATGATCTAGAGACACAGAGTGCATTGAGTCGACGTGGTGCTTCCTCTACGTCTAATTCCTATCTCTATTCACGAAGAGGTCATGGTGACTATCCGAAACGATCAAAACATGCGAAGCGCGCTTTAAAATCTGCCCTTGAAAATTTCAATGTTTGTCTTAGTCGCGTCGTCACCTATCTTCTGCAGCAGACCTATTACAAGGTGAGAAATTTAGAAGTAGGAGGGGGGAGGATTAGCGGGAAGGAAATGGAGAGATCTTTTGGAATGTAGAGGTGGGGAAGAACTTCGTGAGAGGCGAGGGGAAAGCGTGTAAAAATTCAAAGTGAGCGTGTATAGGAGGCAACCGATGCGTTAAAAAAGGTTATAGAGTATTATAGGATATAAAGTATGACTTTGGCAGATATAGAGCCATGGATGTAAAGAAAAATGTCTATACAGGTGTCAATTTTGGTATGGAACTTTTGTATAGTTTTTGGGAATACATTGCATTATCCTTTTTGTTTACTTGTGTTAAAAAAATGGCTTCCTAAAAAGGGTCATAGTACTTAGAATTGAAATCATCTTGAATATATTTCACAAAAGTAAAAACTCTACCCGGTAATTCTCTGTATGCTAGCCTGTTGCTGCATCCTCATGAGGGTTGCATCGTATGGAATTTCATGTATTTTGATGCATATGCGGTTGGTAGGCACTCGTATTTTCACATTTGTAGGAATGTTATTTTTTTTTCATCTACGTGTGTGCTGTATTGTTGAAACTAGGATTTCCGCCATCGGATTGATGAGCGTATTGCTCCAAATTATTACAATGTCATAAAAGAACCCATGTGGTTATCAAAAATATTAGAGAAATGTAAGAAGCGCGTATATCACACATTGCAGCAATTCATGAGAGATATGGGACTCATCGTTGAAAATTGCAAAACTTTTAATCCACTAAATTCATTTAGTGCTTACTTGAGGGATTTTGCTGCACGCTTGTATGCAGAGATGCTCGGAAAATTGGACGAGCAACGATCGCAATTAAATGAATTTGAGCGTATTTTGGCGCAGATGCCATAATATGTTTTGCATTTGTAAGATTGCTGCACACACCGATTTTTCCTTGCATAACTAAGGCTAAAAAAAGTTTACCAAGAGGCTGTATGGTTATTTTAATCACGATGCGTTAAACTTGCACATAAAACTCTTTAAAATTATTGTTAACCAATGGTTTCACAATCGGACTTATTCATTTCACTTCTAGCGGGAGAAAATGCAGAGTTTTGGCAAATAGTCCGCAGCAGTTTGCTTACTTTGCCCAGCAAAATAATTTCAAAGCGGCTATTGATGTACGTACAGCTTGCTAGTAATTTTGAACCTTTGAGATGTATATGGCAACTTAATAAGAATATGTAGATATTCATTGCATCACGGGAAAGGGAGATACACTGCGCGAAAACGAGTATGCGATTTTTTGTCGCAAGATTGTATGGAAGTAGCATGAAAAATATGCAAAGAGTGGCATTTATCTACAAGTATATAGTAAATGTACTCAATGCAGCAAAGATGGATCCATCAAATCTTTCTGTTGAAGAGAAAAAAGCGAGAGAAGAAAACATCGTCTTTTTGTATGGGAGTATATTATTTGCACACTACCCATCATACGTGTACACTTTTGGATATTAAAAACATTCCATCGGTGTTTCTAGCTCTAACGCGATAAATTTTGCCATGATATGCTTTTCATCCGCATCATTCAGTGTGCAATGCCACAAAAACATTAGAACTGTTTAAAAAAAGTATGTACTGCCGAAAGTAATTCATGTCCTTGAAAACGATCTTTTGACAGATTTCAACAAGTATATTTCTCTTTAGTATAGAGAATAATGACGAGAAAACGTTTTGCCTTTTAAAATATCTGAAATGGTCAGGATGTTCAAAAAGTATACAAAATTACAGGTCAGGAAATGTTTCTATTGATTGAGTCAGTCTGCCTGGATAAGCAACTGAGTAAAATTGCAAATTTTGTGTTATCATTTTCTTTACTAAGTTTGAAGCAATAAAAGCATGTTGGTTCTAACTAACTGCCTTACTTTTTACATTTAGACTGATATCTTATTATATTAGAAATAGGAAGCGTGAATGGGAAATATAATGGTTAGAAAAACTGAAATCTGTACTAACCAATAAATATCAATATTATTCATTAAATCTTTGATAAAAACTAGTGAGATATGTAATTGAAAGCCACAAACTTCGATTTTTTAGAGAAATTCCCTAAAAAATCGAAGTGCTAATTAGTGTTAAGAAACACATAGAAAAATAAGAAACGTTAGTTAGTTCTTCATCATATTTCAGTTGTGAAGAATCGGCAAAACAGAAAGAGTACCATTCGTGCAAAACTGGCGGAAAACTTGATTACATTACAATACATATGTGGTCGCTATATGAAAGTTGGGTTTGCCGTACTAGATATTTTTATAAGTGGAAACGATATTCAGTGAAGAATGCACAAGAATTCTGTCGCAAAAAAATTACTTTCATTTCGTTGTTGTTGCAGCACGATAAGACTGAAACTACGCACAAAAGCGGCGTGCCTTGGTAGAGCTTTTGAAAAGTGTTGAGAAAAAGCCCCTCGTAAGATTGCACCTCTGCGCTTTAACTTGGCCAACCATTTCTTGAATTTATCTTTTGAAAGAATTTCGCAAGTAAACAATATAAATGGAATGTCTACCGAGAAATGAATTGCAAAAACTTTGGTTCCTTTCTCTCTGTGCCTAACTTTTGTTCTGCCACTGCAGATGTGTTTGAGCACTTAAAGTGTTTTTCCTTCAAGAACCATGTCATGCATTACCTTCACTATTTCGGTGCGTTTCCTCTATTTTCATCTCCTCATCTTAACGTGTTCTACTCAGGGCGGAGAGAGTAGCATACATTTGTGCAAAACGAAGGCTTACTATAACTGAATGGCTGTGACTACGACTGTCCTCGCTGATCATGTCCTGAACCATTTTTACCTATGTTATTCCTAGCCGGAATTGAAGATGGTTCCATCTACCTTTCCCTTTTCTCGTATTGAGGATTTTGAGATTCCCACTGCCGTGAAAAAGGAATATGCGAATCGCAATATTTCTCAACTCTTTCCTTGGCAAATTGAATGTCTTGCCACTCCAGGCGTTCTTTCTGGAACAAATCTCCTTTATACAGCTCCGACGAGCGGTGGTAAGTACAGTCTTAAAAACGTTGCTGTTACTAACGGGTATCTTCCTAGTGGATAGAAGGGTACATGTGTGTGCACTTCCGGACTGAGAGTGTCTCCCACGAGAAAGAATGTGGGGATGAAGCATGCCTTCTCTATTTGATTCTTCTCATGATATTGAAGATTCCATCCAAAAGTTTCTGTATGTCTGCCAAGCTTTCTGGGGAACGTGGGACCCGTGTCTCTATTCATAAAGAAGTTTATCTACTCTTTTTGTGTGTGCTCAGTTTATATCCTTGCTCATCTGGTGAAAACTTTGCTTTATTCTGTATGGTTTTTATCTTTACTTATTAATCATTCCCTTTTAACAAGAAAGAGTACTTTCACGCCGTGTCTATTTTCGTAAGCTCTGTATGTACATCCCTAAAATTTTATTTTAGCAAATAAAATTACACGTCTCCTGGCAGCATGGGGATATAGCCATTCTTCTGCCTCTGAATGCTGCGTTTAAGCATCCTGTGTACCCTATGATCGTTTCAACAGTGAAATTTGATGGATTTTCCTCGGTATTTCATAACCCTCCTGTTTAAATTTTTTTTGAATAGCTGTTTGTTAATATTTTTTTTGTTTTAGGTAAGACACTTGTAAGTGAACTCTTGCTTTTTCAATGTCTCACTCAACGAAAGAAAGCATGTCTTTTTGTTTTACCATTTGTTTCAATTGTCGATGAAAAGGAAAGTTATTTTCGCTCACTTTGCTCCCATACAGGTAAAGTTCAAGACACTGAGTTGACAGAAAAATGATTATAAAAACAAAACTTCTTTTTATTGGAAAATAAACATTCCAAAGTAGAGATACAGTACGGGCTTTCTTTTTCTGGAAAAATATTTTCAAAAAATTTCCTTGTTAATGTTCAAATAATCAGAAACACTTTATTACAAATAGTATTCTCATTGAATTTTTTTTCCAAAAGAATATAGAGTTTATTCACCTCGTCATTGAAATACGTGACGTATCCATTGTGTGTTGTATCTTGTCTACTAAAAAATTATCTGTTTAAGAAGATAGGATAGAATGATACCAACCCATTTTGATTTATTTTTTGTAGTATCTAAAAATGGGCTACTTTTAGTGTCAAATATATGAGATGAAGAGAAGGAAAGATTGAAAAATATATATAAATTTGATCAAACAGAAAACCTTTAAAGTATATTTTACATATGGGAAATTTCAAACTTTATTTTAACAGAGTCTCTATGTATACCATTGGCCCATAATTTTGATTTGATTTTTACTTTAAATTATTTCTTTTACTGCGTCTAAAATGTAATTTTTTTCTCTTTCTTTTGTATCCTACAGCAAGAAGCATTTGAAAAAGATAATATCTCTCTTTTTTGATAATAAATTTTGAGGAGAATTTTTCTTTTTCAAGAGGCTATACTTTAAATACACTGTATTTTTATTTTATTTATAAATATTCATACTGCATGAAAGATAATTGGAGTGCATGCATACTTCTTTAGAGTTTCGAATACGAGGATTTCATCATGAATCTCGTATAACCTTTGAGGAGGCTTATGATCTTGCTGTATGTACATTTGAGAAGGCCAATACATTGATGGATACTCTCATTCAATCTGATCGATTGATAGAAACTCTTGGTGTGGTAGTTGTTGATGAGATCCATATGGTGGGAGAAGCTCAACGAGGCTATTTATTGGAATGTCTACTCACAAAGTTGTTATTTTTCAATGAACGAGCTGCCGCTGAAGGATTACAAAGTAATAAATGGAGATTGCATGAAAGAGGGAGAAAAACGGAAGAATAGAAGGAGAAAAAAGGGAGAATAGAAGGAGAAAACAGGATAAAGTGTGGAGAGTGAAAAACTAATTTTTGTAGAAAAAATGAATGCAATGAAGAGTTAAAGTATGTAGAGAGAAATAAAAAAAGAAGTACGACGACTACTAAAATGTGAGATCAAAATAAATACAAGGTTACTGTGATGGATGAAACAAGAATTAAAAAAGAATGTGAAGAGATGAAGAGAAAAAAATAGTTAGAAGAATGCTTTGCCTTGAGAAATAAAGGCTAGACAAACTGTAAGCCTTTAGAGGGGCTACAAAAATGAATTTTAGATGTTTTTATTATTTTCTTGAAAATATTATTTATTGCTACAGTGGGATGTGGGTTTAAAAAATAGAGTATATATATCTATCTTTTAAATATTTTTTTTTTGGAGAGTTTTTTAACGAAAGCCATGGCTATAATTAATAATTTAATACATGTTTTCTATTTTTATAAGCACATTGAAATTGTTTTACTCTTTTCAACAAATTTTTACTTTTTATCCAGTTGTTTGTTTTAATTTTCAATCAAAGATAGACTTTTTATCTTTCTCTCTAATAAATTTTTCCAAAATTTCAATCACTTTTCTCATCTCTCTTTCTCTAATCTCTTTCTCTCATCTCTCTCTTTCTCTCATCTCTCTTTCTCTCATCTCTTTCTCTCATCTCTCTCTCTTTCTCATCTCTCTTTCTCTCATCTCTCTTTCTCATCTCTCTTTCTCTCATTTCTCTCTTTCTCTCATCTCTCTTTCTCTCATCTCTCTCTCTCTCTCATCTCTCTCTTTCTCATCTCTCTCTCTCTCGTCTCTCTCTT
>JADAQX010000239.1:0-63429 GCA_015476325.1 Cardiosporidium cionae | reverse complement strand
TCTAGCATTCAGAAAGGACGCATCTTTTCCACTGAATATTTGGAGATTTCATTTAATTGTAGGAACTCTTAACGGGTATTTCGAAAGCTGCGGCTTGACGATAAAGGCAAATAATAGGTCTCCATATCTTTCATTTTTCAACAGCTATATTATATTATGCATTTATTATATCTAGGAAAACATGTTGTTATGAATCCAGAAGATGAACTTTTATAATTCTTTGTTGCCTTCTATTTTATTCAAATATTATTTCGAATGAAGCTTTACTGTTTTTATTCTAGTATGTTCCTTTTTTATAAATTCAATATTTGTTCTGCTATGTTTTTTCATTTCATCTAATGGATTGTTTAATTGGTATGGTGCAATTTCTTGCATTATGAATAGTAAGCTAAGCAGGAATTTTCTGCTTCCTTGATTTGTTATTAAAACTTACTGTAACTGAATTACAGTGCTACACCAGAAACGCAACTTTTTAATTGTTTTTATAGCACATTTTTTAAGTGCTAAAATATTTCCTTCAAATGAAATATGTTTTTTCCAAATTTCGTTATTGCCTACTAATATATTAAAAACAGCTGAAAATAACGTATAATTTTTTTATAATTGCAGCAGCATTAATATTTTACGCCTCTTGCAAAAGCTTGATGAAATTTTGCTGCTGCTTCGATACTATCGAAAAACCTCAATGAAATGTCTAAGCTGTAGTCGTTCTCACGAATTCTACATAAGCACGATAAGTTACACAGATACTCTCTTTTGCTGTAAATGCATACCTGTCGCTAGCATTTTGGAAAAATGTATCATCAAAATTGCCTCTCAAGGAGTAATTGGGTAAATAATGCTCTTTAGTGATTTTGTAATTCTTTGTACTCGATAATTTTTACTTCTTGCTAAAATCTGATAGCAAAGAAACGGTTAGGATGGCTATTCACAATTAGCAAGTGCAATCATTTCCAATGCAGCGCTGACAGCTGCCTAATTGGTAATTTCTGGTAGCGACTTCGCAATGAGATTGCAGAACTGCTCATAAGTGAGTGATTCCTCAAATCCTCCTGCTCGAAAGAGCATTGCAGCTGTATCAGGTGAAAGCTCAATTGATAATTTGTGTGCAAATTTAATGATATCTTGTGTTGTTACAATTCCATCATTATTTTCATCAACAAAATCGAAGACTTCATGAAGTTGGCTGTGAAAGGGACGCTTCAATTGTCTGTCCACATATGCTATAAATGTTGGAAAATCCACAGACTGAGAGCTGGATTGGATAGTTTTAAGTGTAAATTTGCTACTTATACCATGAACGTCGGTTAAGAGCTTGCCAATTTCTCCTTCTTTTGCATCAAATGCAAGGATGTTTGTAAAAAAATTCTGCAAATCCTTACTGCCAATTTTTCCATCGTTGTCGTTGTCAATAATACGAAATACTGACTTAAGATGCCCGGACTGTGATCTACATGACTTTGTTGTAGACATTTGCAATACTCTTACAATTTCTAAACGCAAGGCTATAAGTGAAATGTTCGAAAAAAATAGGAAATATAGTTTTTGGGTATGAACATGAGTGTATCGTCCGCTTACAAGAAATGATAGGTTGTACAATATGAATTTCAATTCTTTTAAAAAAAGCGTTCTTAATACATTTATATTTTTTTCGAGATATTTGCATATGGTTTTTCTTTTGACCGCACAGTTGTACTATAAAAAAAATAAATAGGCAAGTTCAAAATTGCAACTTGAGCTAAAACAACATTTTTTGTTCAACCGAACTGCTACAATTACTACGTGAATTAAAATAAAATCAGATTTTCTTTGTGCAAAATATATTTGAATCCGGATTGTTTCAATATAAGTAGATAAAAATGACTACTACCTTTCAATTGTCATTTAAAATGCTCGTGCCGTAGAATATCGTATGAAACTAGTAAAGCATTTTCCATTGCACGCTTTAAATAGAGATATATGGTCAATGCCATGAACGCACACAACAAGCAAAAAATTCTAAAAGTAAACTAGCATTTTTGTAGGAATGAGAGCTAGTAAAGGTTGCGTTTAGCACAAAAAAGGGGTAGCTAAGATAATTGGATTAGAAAAGATGATGTAAGTCACTTCGAACCGTGAAAGAATTAGTCGAATATAATTGAAACAAACACTAAAGTGGTAGGCATTCTATTTTTTAAAGCAATCCATGTTTCGGTAGTCCTAAAAAAATTAAGAGAGCAATATGAATAATTTTCTGTAATGGGACAAGATGGGTCAAAGGAGCCCCGGTGTGACACGCAATTATTTGATATTTGAAAGATACGTATCTCACAAAAATGATGAGCACAGTAAAATTACAACACAAAATTTTTTACGCGGATTTATGAAGCGAAGAAATAAAACAGCATACCATACTTCCGAAAAAAGTGCTGCCGCAACTCAGCACTCACTTACAGGAAGAGATAGTACAAATATAGCTCTTCCCCAAGTGGAATCGAAATGGGAACAACGGCAAAAATGTTCCTCCACAGATCTATTGGAATGTCAAGTAAGAATTACTGAAACTACTACTGTGACAAAGCAATGCGAGGATACTCATTTTCTAAGTAGACCTCAAGGAATCAACCAGAGAATATACACCAATTCGGTTTTGAATGATGTCGAGTCCCTCTGTGACCTTTCACCTGATGCGCTTTTTAAGTTTGGTGATGCAATGACACCGCTAGAAAAACTCAGAGCAGCACAGAAAGAAGAGAATCAGGAGCTTTCCACTTTAGACATTTCTCCAAATTACAACTTCTCAGGCAAAATCACACCTCAAGAAACGGGTTGGAAAATTGATAATCAAACATTGAAATCAATAAATTTCGCTATCTCCCGTATGGTTAAGGAATATTTTGAAATTGATGAAAGCTTTGATCCTACAAGATGTATTTATTCATCTAACAAGCTACAACTACCCATTTAATTTCACTTCTTTAGATATGGCATTGATGAGCAGAAGATTGAAACGACTCACACCCAATCAAATTTTTAAGTGTTTCCATGAAATGAATATGAGAATTATTTTGGCTACGCAGAGATATAAAGCAGGAAAAAAGCTTCTTTACCCAGTTCAAACTATTTCGCATGTTGCCATCCAGAGTTCGCCCCAATACCATGCAGAATTCAATAGAAGAATTACAACCGAAACAGTAATAAAAAAGGCTTGCATTTCATTCAAACACGCAATTTTATTACTGCATTATCCTACAAAGATACAAGAAAAATTATCCCTAAGGAAACAATAAGCGGCTTTTCTCATAATTGTTTTTGTTGCGATTGCTTATGCAGCAGAATAAGCTATACAATATCAGCTTTCATTCTCACTCTAGTAAGAGGTTACGATATCACTTCTCAAGAGTCGAAGAAAGTATTTTATGCCTTACTTCCGAGAGATAGTTGGCTGCACCCTGAAGTTCGAGAGTTGCCAATTTGTGAAGCTGACGACATGGAAATGGTTATATTAGTATTCATCGAGACAAATTACGTGGAACCTTTTTTGCATCCTTCAGCTTTTCTTCTGCCCTGGTTTTTCTTTCTTCAGCGAGAGCAATTTTGGGAAAGTGACTATATAATTCGCTTCTATAAGCCTGCTTGCTCCTGTTCTGTAGATGGATTACGTATTGCATAACAATGCGAATATTTTTGAAGAGAAACTCACGTCTCCGATGTCGAAAAGTCGTTCTTGGCCATGATGTGGATCATTACCTTTAATTTCTTCATACATGGCAGGCTGTGTCTCCTCACGAGGGATAGCAAGGCTATAGCCACGTGTACGCAGTAATGTACAGGTGATTATTAACACTACTGCAAAGACAATACGACAAATCAACCAAACATTTTCATTTATCCCCATTTTATGCTACTAGTTCTCCAAAGTGAGGAACAGTGACTCATGCAGCCCGATGACACACATTTTGCATGCTGAGGCAAATATATTTTTGAGATATTAAAGTTCTTGAACCAAACGCAAGTGATTATTGAAAGAAACAAAATATTCAAAGTACATACACTCATCAGTGTAGCCTAGCGAATCAGCAACTTGATTAACGTATACTTTTTAAAAGACGAAATAAATAAACTGCGCTATACATTTACTCCGATACAAAAGTTATTGAAAAGATTTTGTAAACCTTTGTTATCAACGCAGTAGAAGGGATAAGGTATAACTTCGTTTTGTAGCTATTTCAAAGTACTAGATGCGGCGTAACTTTTACTTTTGGTACAGTAAATGCACATGGTAATGTCAGGTATCTTAAAAGAAACGATTCTCTTTGCGGACTTATTTCGAGGTTATTCAGATATACTCACAGAATTGACAACTTGAATGAGTTTTTTGATTTTTTCATCCTCTTGCAATAGTCAGTCAGAGGGTATTATACTTCACAGATTCTCAGGACAGGATACATTTATTCACTTTACTTTCCAGCCTTTTTATTTTTACGATTCTACTGGGAAATTTTACGGGTTGTGAGGTAATGTCACATAAATTTTGTTCGCATATGATCGACTGAAAACTCTACAGCAGAACGCACTAAAAAAGTTTTCCTCTTTTGCAGAAAACGCTAGCTGCATAGAGGATATGTGATGTGACTGTATAATTGACATTTTTTGGAAAAATTCGTCAGTGAATTCACTTAAAAGTCTAGCTTCGCATTAACTTTGTGGTGTATTGAAAATTATTTATGCTGAAGCAGAGGAAAAGAACAATACTATTCTATTAATTTCAAAATCTTTCAAATTATTGCGAGTGTCATTCATGAAGAGGGATAAGAAATAATTTAATTCATTTTCCACGATGATTCCGTACTATTTGCATTCATTCCTGCAGCTGGTTTTTGAGAAGGACTAATGTGAAAATGGGCAACAAAAAAATTTGACATGGAGAGAATCGAAGTAGTGAATTATATCGAAACATCGACGAACAAACATCAAATTTTGCAATTCAAAGTTTGAGATGACTACTTGCTCAATCAAGTCATTGAGATGATAGTTTTTAGATATTAAGCGAGACACTAGATTGGATCAGGAGTATTCAAATATGGCAATTTCAAGTTTTCCTTCAAAAAATAGCAAGGGGATGACAGCAACGAATTGACGAAACAAAAAAAGTTTTCTAACACTTCAGCAAAAAATTCGAATGCTATGAAGAAAAGCGAGATAAAAAAAGAAGATGTAGAAAATGCTACAAAGAAGGACGGTAGTAACCATTTAAACACATTAGCATTCCTTTGTGCTTCTGACAGAGTCTCAAATACAGTGCTAACAGCCAATCAAGGAATAGCCTCGCATCATGTAGTTGATAAGGTTGACACTGACACAACAAAAGTATGGCATTTTACAAAAGGGCAAGCAATGAATCAATCAGATGGTAAGGATAAATACAACGGCTATGAATTGTTTTCCTCTTTATACAAAACTGTATGTAAACAAAAATATATGAAGCTCATATTGAATATAGCAAAAATGGCAGCCGGAGGGGAACGAAAAAAGGCTACATGTGTGCGGTGGAACGCACGGTTTCCTGCACAAAGCAGTGACAACAAATTACAGTCAACAGGCATCATAAAAAGGCAAGACAAAATATCCATCAACGAAGTTACCTCATCCAAAGCGGAGACTGCCAACACCAACAACGACACATGCACCGAAGTGCATGAAGCACACGCAAAAATGCGAATTATGTCTTGCACTATCAAAAACATAAGTGAAAACGTTGCTAATTTAAAAAATCTCTATGACGCTTCCAAGTTAGTTAATTTAGAAATGCAAAATAGGCAATCCGATTTCAGCAACAAAATACGAGCGCTTCAACTGAAAGCTAGAGAGGTGGAGAGGCAGCTGCAAAAATCAATACCCATTTCAACTGCGAAGCAAGTAGCTTTAAATGCCATGCAAAAGGGCCGAGCAATTGAGTCATTAGCGAGGATCTGGTCGGCTATAACGGCTAACAGTGTATTCAAAAGGCATGCTTTTTCACAGCTCCGAAATGGCAAATGCTCTAGTACTCCATTCGTAGAATCGGGACTGTACTCTTTGAGAAAAGAACAATTGTATTTGATTAATGAAAACGAAAGACTATTGTCTCAAGTGAGATTAATGTTGATTTGCATTTAGAGTAGCAAGAGAATTACTAAATTGATTTGAGCATCTGCCCTCGGTCCCCTCGTACTGGATTAAAGTATGCAAAAAAATACAATTTCCTTTCGTATAGGTGACCAGATTACAACAAGACTCAAAAAATCAGCAGACACTGCCTAGATTTTCAAATGTAAGAATACTTGTGCATAGGGTGTTGCTTTTATGATACGCAGCATAAAAAATTATGATCATGTGTAAGATTTGCAGACCAATGCTGCAACAGATGCCCTATCATGCATCGATGAACAAATAAATCTTAAGAGAACGGATGATGAAGACTATAAACTCCATATAAAAATTCTTCTGTATGCAATAATCATGCGCAAAACGCTTCTCATAAGCGTTCGTCCGGCATTCTATCGGTAAGTGTAATATCATCACTGCATTGACTTCTTTCCATGCAACGATTGTGCTAACTTGGGCAAGGTTAGTCACTATCCTGATAGTGTTTTATCCTTTTCCAATGCTAAGTATATTTTTTACTATGTAGTTGGGCTATATGGGCAGAAGATAAACACAAACGCCATGTAGATACAGAACTAGGAAGCAGGGAGAGCCACGAAAAAAAGAAGCAAATTCGTAATGCAGAAACTTGGCTTTTCATGCAGCACACAGAATTTGTGTTAAGGTAGCAAGAAAAGATGTTGTACCATTCAAATAATCAAATTCAGAAAACATCCTTTGTTCAGAATATGCAATGTTGTCAAATAATCCATATTTCAAGCATTAACAATAATTTACAATTATCCACAGATGCCATCAAATAAAAGAGAAATATAGAGCGTTCATGCATATTTGGCGTACCTTGGGAAATGGTAATGCTATAAAAGATTTACACACAGAAACTCCTAAAAGCATCCTAAAAAATTCATGTTTTGCTTGCAAATTAATAATTTGCAGAGCCCAAGAAAGTATTGAAAAGTGAAAGCAAACAGAATGACCTCTCCGTACAACTTCATCCCAGAATGTGCACCACAACTGAACCAAAGAAGACACAACTCAATTTTACATACAGCACCCATTTGAAAGCATTTCCACATCTCCCTAGAGCAAATCCCCTTAGAAGCATGACAAATCGAGACTACTTTTTCCGGAACGTACCGCATGCACTTGTTCCGCCCTATTATAACTCGCTTCCTTCGATGCAACGCGACTATCCAAAAAACCCGGATATTTCGTCACTTGCTTCTCCTCCTTCATTCTACAATCCAACAAAAACGGTGGAATGGGTACACGCGAAATCAATAAAACCATCTCCACTATTGAGTAGAGTGACAGATATTCGAGAATCCACCAATCTTATTCCAATTTATTCTGCAAAAGAATCATCTCTCAACAAAAATATAGCAAAAGAAGCCATTGAATATAGATTAAGAGTGTCACAAGAAGATCTTGCAAAAAGTTTTGGTAATACTATTACAGAACAGTGCAACAAGCGGATTAACACTATCAGCCCACAGCTTGGAAAGCAAAAAACAACACAGAGAATTTCAGGAGAAAAACAGAAGACATGAGGACGCGTCCCTCAGGAATTCAGCCTACAGCAGTGTAAACCGTTCTATTCTTATACTTAACAGCATAGCATGAACACGTTTGATATAAAAATTGAGCAATAAACTTCCCTACAACTGTAGAATGAATTAAAAATATATGCAACAACGCGGAAGGGATAGTGAAATATTCCGTATCGAAGTGGACATTTCAACTCGTGTATTCACATGCACATTTTCATGCAGGTAGGACAAAATATCCACAAGTATACGAAGCCTCAAAAGCTCATAAATATTCTTGAAACAATTTAACAGCTGCTAATACAATGCCACAAGAATATTTAAGCACAAATTTGGTAAGAAGTGTTTCCTAGCAAGTACAGCTCCAAAAGAATATAGAAACTAGAAAGAAATGCTTATCATAGTAAGAGGAACAAGCTCATATACGTAAAGCGATTTGTTTCTTAAATGGAATTTTTGCTTATTTAGGCTCATCAAGAGGCGGATTCAATATATTTTGGGCGATTAATAGAAGCCCCAGCATATAAAAGCATTTTGACATTGAGAAAAAATTTCCATCCCAAAAAAGAATCTCATTAAGAAATGAGGGAAGCATTTCTTGGATAAGGTAACTGTAAAATAAAAGAATAGTTGCACAAAAAAATTGAAAAATTTGTAGCAACAGCATATGATTTTGATGTGTTAAAAAGGAATTTACTAAGAAATTGTTTTTAATAAGCATAACAAAAGACAGCGAGCCATTATTGGAATTTTTCCTTTGAAAGAAGCCTTTTCGCAATTAGCATTATTATCTTGTATCCCCAAAAAAAAGATAAAAGTTGCAGAATAATTGCAGCAAGCTTTACAAATATAGGAGATAGTGTGCTCATAACTGTTGCATATGTAGCTATCGGCCCTAACAAAACACGTCCTATAAGGAAGGAAGCTGCAAACAGCTTCTGTATAAACTCATGCCATTGCTCTAGCTTGTACAACTTGCTACTAGATTTGCCGGAGTTTTTCGAACAACTACCCAAGCCGTTACATAAATTTTTTGCCGCATCTGCTGGAGAACTGGACTGGCGGAGAGAATTGATGTAAAAACGAAGGAAGTATCGCAGATGTAGAAGGGGAGTAGATATTTCCGATAAAAGCATTGCCGTGATTAACTCTGAGGCGGATCTGTTTACCACCATACAATACAGTAATGTCGAAAGACAAACCAAATGATGTAACACGTTATCCCACGTGCCATAAAAGTATTCATATGAGACATCATACACAAAATAGGACATTGAAAAAGCCATCAAAGCTCTTTCTTCCTCACTGTTGCTCTTGCCAAATGCAATACCACGAGTAATGAGCAACGCAGCAGCCCACGAGAAAACTGTTACAGCGTGAGCGGAAGCAAGTATACGATTTATACCATGCGGAGGGAACATCACTTCCGAATGCGGAGTAGCTTTAGAAATGCTGGCACATTCTGACTGATAAGAAAATCTTCGCAGTCGCAGCAGCAAGAAAATTGCGGAATGAAACAGACAGATTAAAACAAAAACTAGCCCACCATGAGACAATATTTGAAAAAAAGAGAACTTCAGCTGAGGAAGTACAACTGACGAAGCAACGCTTGAAAATAGGGGCATCATCGTTTCGGACTTTTCATCAAATCTAAGCTCGTCATAAAAATAGATATAGGTAGATACAATTGTTTTTCAAATCGATCAGTAGCTGTCAGTGTAAGAAATTCAATAAAGTATTCGAAGGAGAAAGAAACAACTACCCAAAGGCCAGCAAAAGCAGAAAATACAAAAAACAGACGCCCCACACAACTGGGATACGTATGAGAAAAAGGAAAGGAATTTAGAGAGGTCTGTCGATAATTAATTTTCGTTAGGTTTGATTGATTTAATATAACATCAAAGATGGATGAAATACATCTTTCAACGATGGCTTTTCGTGAATGTTTTAGGCACGGGAACAAAATTATCCTTATTTTTCCGAAACTTGCAACGCTATTGCAGCTCCACAAATGCACGAATTAGCTTTACTACATTCTACAGTTGGATGGAGTTGTACCATTGGTTTCTAATATGAAGATACGCAAAGCTGCTGCTGCTTCCATTTGAGCCTTTAGACACTGAAACGAAGATAGCTTGTAGTTGATAAAACAATCATTAAAAGGTTTTGTTACAGTTGGATAATTAGCTGGGTGATTCGAGGCTGCTGTGAAAGTTGAAGCTCGCAAGATTTGTAGAGAAAACACAAAGCAACAGGAAGGATGTGTAGCGGAGCTGTTATTTTGTTCCCCGCCAAGCCAAACTAGCAAATTTTTTTACATCTAGTTATGATGGATTCATCTTTTGCTACTGAGCAAGAAATACAAAAATTAATCAAATGAAGTTGACTCATCACAAATTCTAAAAAAAGTTCTTATAAACTCCACTGCAATCATTTACCGTAGCTCTACTTCATGCGAATGCGTTTAATAAAACAATCAAAACTAGTTACTATCAAAAAAACAGTTTATTACAGTAATTGCGGGAGCGGGGGTTATGCCTATGTGTATCAACACCGGTAACCAACTAAATGGAAGACACTTGCAGGCTACCGTCAAGTTTTACAATTTTTAAAGGTTTCTAACGTCAGCACTAATTACACAAAACGTCTACTCTAGCATATTCCATAATACTCTGGCAATTAAACTACATTTCTATCAGTGAAATTCTCGTTTATGCACTGCAACTCAAGACACGAGCATATCCCGGTACTCATGCGAATAGGACACCGAGCCGCGCATCGCAGCAATCGCAAATACCCCACCTTTCCCTGATGTATTTCCTAGATTGAGATGCATTTATTTACTTGCTTGTGTAGGGGAATTAAAAATGTAGTTAGATTAGGTTTAATCTTTCCGTCCTTAGAGTAGGTGATGAAAGCCGTGTATAACTTTTCTTCTCTATTAATTTTTACAAAGTAACTACCCTAGAGGAAGTTTTATTTTTCGTTTAAGGAATTGTAGAAAATGCTCTTAGTGTTAGCTGAGTAGAAAGAATTTATTTAACGTTCTACCGCAGAATAGAATATGGGAGTATAGTTAGCCGGAGTTGATTATTAATGATTGATAGAACGTGATCAATTCTAGTAGAAACAATGTGCAGAAAATTGCATGTCCGCACAAACTATTAAAGAATAAGCATTTTCTTGTGACAACAATATAGTGGATGTCAAAGTAATGCATTTAAAATATAATTATGATAAAAATAAAAGCGATTATAACAAAAGAAAATAGATACTTCGCATTGCTGTAATATCACTATCACAGTTGGGCTAATTAGCGTAGACAATGTTATTTAAATTATCTCAGGTTACGACATAGCTTTCCTATTTTACAAGCATGCTACAATTCTTTCCTTGTACGACGAGTTTTTCAAAGAACGCACCATCTTCAAAGCCTCTATTACTCACTCACATAGTAATTCGACACATGAAAATAATAATAATAGATCCACAGACATCGATGTATGCAAGGAAAATGAAAAAGTTAGTCTTCTAGGTCTACTCAAAGTAAAGGCAAGACCAACCGAAAGAAACTTTGGTTCCTTACATCAGATTCATCGCTTCGGATAGGTTGATGTTTGTTAGGAGGTAAAAATTCGTCTACTCAGCTGCTGTTGTAGCTCTACTGATTACCACTATTATTATTTTGCAATTCCAACCTGCGCAATTCCCTTTTGTTAAGATTGAGATATTCTGAGTTATCTCTGTTGATCTATGATGAGCGAATGTAAGAGATAAGCTCTTCAGTGCAGATGAGAGTTGAATTGTACGTGCGACAATAAGTAAACAATTGAACAGATTATGTGACAAACAATTGAACAGATTATGTAACAAGCAATTTCAAGCAGCAATGAAGGAGTTTAAGAATAGGCAAACTAATAATGCTGGGTAATATTTAATCGAGGGAAAATTGAAAGATTAAACATGCTAAAATAAGTTAGACTGTAATAGTTAGATTAAAACATATCTTCTTCCTAATTGCGTATAAACAATTGTCAGTAGAAAAGACTAGAATAAAAAGACTGGCTTTACACGCTCCCCCTTTAGCTCCGCTTCTGCGTTTACTTCTACGAGTATGTTAGTTGCCAATGTGTCTTGGTTGCTAGTCAACGTCGGTTGTATTTGTGCGCATTCAAATACAGACCTAGTCAACTCGTACCTTACTTTCCACTACTACCCGGGCTATTCCGTAACTACTTCCGCATGGTTTAACTTAGTCCTAACATGTATCCTTTCATTAACTCACCTTCATTCCTACACTACTTACTCACAGTATAATTACTTAACCTAAACCTTAATTACGTAACCTAGCATCAATCACTTAACCTAGCATTAATTAACACAATTAGACATTACTTATCCGCATAGGCTACAATTCCGCTTGTTACACCTTTTGTATCTTATTATACCATGCTTATTATCTTTGTGGTGCATTCACTTATTTCATAAATGGATGTTTCTTCCTTGTGATAAATCTTTTTTTTTCTATTTTTGTCCTATCTTTCACTGTACAATATCATCCTGTACAACTGTGTAATATTATTAACTGTAAAATGTTCGCATAGACGGTATGGTAGCGTTTCAAAAAACCGTATTTCGAATTAGTTTAACTTTTCTATTATTATTGTTTTACTTACATAATTATTAAGCTAAACAAATATACCAATAATGGTTTCTCTACAGTTTTTTCAATATTGATGTGTACATGTTTAAGCGGGGTTTATGTATACCCTTATGAATGGGTATGGAATTACAGTCGGTCATATGTATTATACCCAGTATATTGGGGCGTATTTATATGATACGCCAGCGCGCAATAACTGATTTCGGGTTACACACCATTTTACCAGTAAAGTGTAATTGTTATTAATCAAAATTATCTTAAAAGTGGTATGAAAAAAATAAAATACATTACTGAGTTAAAATAATTTCCAACTAGTTGCAGAGGAAATTTATTCCTCCTAGCTGCAGCTCCCTGCATGTTTTTGGCAAAATGGCTGCAAAATATTTGCTTTCACAAATGATTAATGCCAGTGAATAGTTACGTCAACATTCAATTCAGTTTTTTCAGCCTGTTTGATCAAAAGTGTCAAGCTCTCCATTTGCATTGTTATATTTAGAAAACTGCTTGAGCGTGGACAAAAGACGGCGAGCGTGCAACTCAAGCATCAGCAGCGACTGGAAATAAAAGGGAAACGATCTTGATTAGAACATTGCCCGTGTATGTACTCAGGGGAGCAATTGCTAGAAGCAACAATTCTTATCGTGGAGTGCCTTTCAAATGCTGAAATGCGTCAGGCAGACTTCTGTGAATTGCGTTTTTGGTTACATTTCGTTGGGATTCTTCAAAACAAGTTGCAAAATACTCCTTCTGTATATACCTATTGCAGAACTGAAGTGAGCGGGGAAAGTTCCTTCTCAAAATATTCTTCGTTTTGACAATGCAGAAACGATACTTTTTGAATGAAAAAGTTATATCGTCACTGTTTGCTCGTAGTTCAAAAGGAGCGCCACCTCGAATAGGTTTGACTGAGGCTGTGAATACGATAATTATTTCTGAAATTGTTCCATTAGGTGTCTCCCGCCAGGAAGTTATCGAGGAAGTATACCTTAGACACTTGGACAAAAGGTTTGGCTTTTTATCAAATCTTCAGCAGCAGGATGGCGGCAGAAAGAAATCTGCCAATCCTCCCGGTGGTGTTGATCTTTCAAAATGCTGGCCCTCTCTCAATTTTGAGCAATTCAAATACCTTCTTCAAGTAAAATTATTTCAAATATTTCAGTGCTGAGATAGTTTAGTCTGCAATTCTTCAATCTACAATATCTATTCCTTCATTGATAACTACAAAGCATTTATATAATTAAGCAAGCAACTGTGTCATGTGTTTGGCGCCTTATTATTATTTTTGGCTATGTAAATCGAATGTGAGCTCGTTTGTATGGGGCGGGGCGCTCAATTGGGGTACCCAGATTGTGTTTTGCTCCTTTGTGTGAGTATAATAGTGTCATTAGCTGTAATACATACTGCGGATATGTCAAATTTTATTTTTAACTAATTTGTAAAGGCTTAGTTTAAGTTCGATGAAGTATTTTGGAAATTTTTTTTTAATATATACGGTGGTTGCAGGATGCACATCTCATATTTTTGCATAGAAAAGTAACCATTTGAATGCCAAAGCAGCGCCACCATGAAGAATTAAAAGTTTTTTTCTGATGTGCTTTTCTCAAATATTATATCGAAGAAATCATGATTTTCATTGGGAGATTCAGCCGATTGCACAAATTTTTGGAAATTTCTATGTCACGGTAATGATTCTACGTTTGAAGCCATTGTTTTTGTCCTTCATACTGTCTAGATGATCTTTGTATATCTGATAGACAGGAAAATTGAAATAAGGCCTGCTTATTATTGCGAGCATCAGCTTTCTTCATTGACATCGCCTACACTGTTGAGCGCTGGTAGTTTTTGCGCATTATTCTTTTGTCATTGCTGTTGCATTGAAATGTAAATACCCTATAATTCTTGGCATGGTATGGCACATGATTCTTCGTGCATGCTACCTGGTACCTTGCGTATTTTCTTCGGTTATGCTGTCATTATATCTAACATATGACATAACCTTTTCTCTAAACTGAATAGGTCACGGCATTATTCTTTTCGATTTCTAGCGCCTTAGGTTCATTGGATACCAGACCTGTTCTCGCGGTGTCAATGGCATTGGACGTAGAGCGGAAGATAATAAGTCTGGATGGTAGCTACGTTACTGGCGTTCAGGAATACATTAGTTCAAAATTGCCCAGCCAACTACGTAATGTCAGTAATCCGGTGATTTTTATGTCATTTGGGATTTACCAACCGTAATAGATCGACTCTGGCTGGCTATAATTCTTTTATGCGGTAGGACATTGAAATAGTTTACTTCCATTTAGTTAACAAGAAGGGTATTTTCTATAATTCCTTAAACAAAAAAGTAAACCGTACTTTACATTAATAATTACCCTCTGCGGAAGTGAGTGAAGAAAAGAAAAGATTATTTACTCCTTCATTCATCTACTCTGCCAGAAAAGAATGAGAAATTAGAATCTGGATCTTTAGCTAGTGATTTTCTATTCCCCTTTTCAACGAAGTAAAAAAGTACATCTCGATATTGGGGAAAACATCGGGGAAAATTGTGCATTTGCGATTGCTGTGATGCTGCACGGTTTGATGATCTTAATTTAATTCGTTTGTAAACTGCAATATCTTTGGGGGGAAACTACGGGTCTATGAATTGTTGACTTATCTAGTTTAGAAAAAAAGCCATGCGCTAAAAAGGTAATTACGATACCAAAAAGTATAATAAAAGAAAATAGGTACTTATAATAAGATGAATCGAGAACTCAGCGCTGCTGCGTTACTTTTGTCGCATTGATTTTTAAAAATGATTAATTTTTCTTAGTGTATGCTATGAGTTTAATTTTACGTCTGTTGCGCTCAAAGCGGTTCCATTTTTCGAAGATAGTAAGTCTTATTATGATAGAACACACTGCATAGCTTGATTATCACACAAAAACTGGGTAACGCATCTGAGACAATTGTATTGATGGAATCAATTGAAGAGGATAGATTTTTCATTTTAAAATTGTAATTATGACACCATGCGTAACAATTATGCTATTGTGGTAATTTGTAGTAAGTAATTTTCGCTGTAGTGGAATCATTACTTTTCGTAGCAACTAATTTCCTTACTGATACATAGTAGCTTTGAAAGGATGTAAGAGGGAGTAGTTAATCGGTAGCGGTCGCTGGAGTAGTAGTAAGTTAAGAGCGAAGCGATTAGGATTGTATTTGAGTGCATGCAAATGCAACCGATGCGCAAGTAACGACAATTAACTTAACCCTCACAATTGAGTGATTGAAATACGGGGGAAATTCTTTTCTAGTGATACTTTTTCGATAGATTAATATACACGTTTAGAGTGTGGTTATCTTTTCTTTTTGTGAGATTTGTCAGGTAAGGATAACTTTTTTCTATTGTAGTTCAAGTAGTAAGACGTTAAGTATTAATTTTTTCTTTAGAAATTCTTTTATTAAACTTTTGTTTTACACCAAGATCTTCTTTGCGCACATCCGCCACGCAATCCATTCATTGCAACAATTCAGCAGATAAAGCAACAACATAATTATCTTCATAATACAATGTGACAAAAATTTTTAACCTAATCGATTTTTTTCGCATAGTTCTAACAAATCATTTAAGCTCTTAGATAAAAATTCAGAGCCATGAAATACTTTCTACTTCATAATATATCACTTGCTACTCTAGGTAAGTAGTCAAATAATTTAAGCAAATTAAATTCATGTTTTTTTAGTTACTTACAGTGTATTTGCTCTCAACAACACTTTTTAGAATAGCTACATACGCAGTAAAATGTACGCTCACTTAAAAGAGATACCAGCTTTTTTCGATAATAATGATTTTCTTCATCGCTGAAGGATGCCACCCTGGATACTCATAGTATCCGCAACTCTTGGTTCTCATTTTTCCTTAACAAAGAATTTTGACTTTCTTAGTATTGAAATACAAATTTTGCATTGGAAAATTACGTGTACGGTAGTAATACTTCACCAGCCGGCGATCTTCACCAATTGACTCTCTACACGATTTTCCTTCTACCAAATTTAGCATGTCTGCAACGTTCGTGCCTTTTCATTGCTTTAATACTGTTTTAGTTAGTGGACAATTTGCCATCTCAAAATTCCCACGGATGCTCGATAAAAATGTGCACAATTTAATGTCGTGTAATCACATTTTGCATTTTTCTATTTCGAGTTAATTAAGAAGTCTGCTCCTATTCAAAGAGTTGAGCTACGGAATTACAGCAGCCCGGGAAAATTCACCACCCCTTCCGCTTTGTATATTGCCGCCTGCAATAGACCGTTCTGTCGGCCGCAGAAACTTTAATAATTGTTACTTGGCAATCAAAAGGCTCTCGTATTTCACGTGCCATTACAAGCCTTCGGTAATCAAGGATTGTTGCTTGCAAGAAAAATATTAGGTACGAAAAACTTGGATGAATAATTACACCATCGTTCTCTTTCGTACTAGAAGCTTTTTCTTGTTTGCATTAATATTTTCGCTTGTGTTGAATGATTATTATTTTAGAAGCCTGTTGGCGTTCCTTCCCCCGCTCACTCCGTTTTTCCTAATATATTTGCTGTACTGAGTTACTAAAATTGGATAGGGAACGCGTTTCCAATGCATCTGACTTAAGTGCCTACTGAAGATGGAAGCAGTGCCACAGTGTCTATCGTGTCCCACCAGATTAGCGTTACTACAGTATTTATTTATTCCCTAAAATGGTGTTTCAGTAAAAACTGGAATACAATTTTTTATCTTCTTATTCTCATTGTCTTTTCACTTTGGGTTGGGAAGTTCTCGATTGTCAAAATCATTCGAAAAACCTAAAAAAATGAATACGTGCGAAAGTGAACATGTTCATGGAACACCTACTGGAAAGGAGAACTGTTTAGTTTGTTTTGACAGCATAACTGAGGAGCTGTACGTCGAATATAAAGTAAACGAAAAATCTGAATGGTTTCCGAGCAAATTTTGCAGCAACTGCATCGAAGAAATTCAAAAAACCCAAGTTAGTTAGGATAGGGATAATTTTTTGAGTCTCTGGAAATACAATACTGCTCTTATGACTTGCTGTATGCTTGTCCCGCCTGTTTTTAAGGTTTAGCGTTGCTATTTTACATGGCAATGATTGCACTGACCATCTCTTGGAATATAGGAAAAGTGAATTCGTGAAATTTAGTATCCTTTTGTTTTTTAAGCTGAAATTTTGTTTAGTAATGGTACTGATGGCTGTACTGCGGATTATCGGTTCAGTTTTCGAAAGATCAATACTAGGATGAATTTAAAGTGCTTATAGTAAGCATTTCTTTCTCTACACGCATTAGTCAGTGAAAACCATTGGTTTTTCGATGACGGATTTACTTTCCACAACAATGCTATTAGGGAGTGAAAATTGTTTTGCTATACACATGCTAGGGTGTTTATTGGATATCTCTCTATAATCGTACAAGGCAATTTAGCTGGATCATGCAAATTCACATTCGCAATGCGTTTTTTCTCATGTGATCTATCATACTTTGAGCATCACTCCTGACAAATATAGATGTTTTTTGCAATATATTATTTTGTGCAGTATCAAAAATTTATTAGAAATTTCACGGATTCTGATTGTCAGCGAGAGCAACGCAGACTACTTCTAAAAGGCCCTCCAATTAATTTATATGATCAACATGGATTTCCTGAGGCCGGTTCTCAGGAAATTCATTCTCTGTGGTATTACGATAGCAAGCAGATTAATTCAGCGAAACTGAAAGATAGCGTGGTCTGTTATAAACTACTTTTGCTAGAATATACAAGTAATATGTTTGCTTCATTATTTTGGTCAACATATTATCTCTCTGTAATGGCCTGTATACAAGCCATATGGATGATTTATACTACTTCTCACAACATTTTGCAGGAAGGCGAGGACAGAAAGTTACTTTGGGACAAAATGAAGAATTTTGTAGTTCAGGAGGGACTTGATAACTCTTTGCTGGAATTGTAAGCATTTCTATCCGAAATTGGAAGTCTCAATCGTGTGACAAGGATATATATGTGAATTTACATGTTGTATCATCGCTTGATTGATGTAAGCCATTTTATAGCTGTAGGCCGCAAGGTGGAAAGCGATTTTAATTTTGATCACAGTACCCCCTAGAAGAAAAAATAATTTACAGGATATCCTTTCAAATAATGCCGATTTTCTTATTGCTTTTACACTGGAACAACTGGCGTGGTTATTTTTCTTTTTTTTGTAGAGGACTTGCATATTTTCAAAAAGTGGAAATAATAAGTTTATCAAATGTTTGGTGGCAGTGCATATTTTAAAGATTCACATTGATTATTTTTAGTAATTTTACCGAAATATTTATTAACAATATACCTCCAAATTCGAGACTCTCTTATTTCTGCGGATTTACTGCGAACTATACTTTAAACACGGTTAGATTGATTCGATTCACTCGATCGTAATTTCTTCTCTTAATTAGAATATAGAATAAGATTCTAATTGGAAAATCTGATTTGTGGTTGCAAAACGATATGAATAATAGCGCATTACGAAGCACGGTTACGTTTATTTGTTTGGAGGCTTGGTGTGCTTACTTTCTTACACATCGGGTCGAGAATCGGTGCCATATTGTCAGTTATGCGTTTACCTTTTTGACGTCGGAACTTCTTTGTTACTGTTTATTTCCGATTGATTCATCGTTGTAATTCGTCGGTAGGGCCGCGTGCTTTCTCATCCCTCACTCTCCAACAAAAATGTTAATCAAAAACCGGAGATAAACAAATTCTTTCCGTTTGTTACTAAAACAGAAAGCTTCGTTTGGCATGAAATGCTTTTTGTCTTTAAGTACACTGGTTTCTATGCGTAAATTTATTTTGGGTAACACCCCAACAAGAATATTTATCAATTTGACTAAATGAGTGCGCGAAGAAGTTTTGATTTTGTTCCAGCATCTTCCCTTAAATGGCGCATATGAATTCTTTATCCGGTTTTTATTATCCCTACACACAAGTAGATGCTCCTATACGCGACCACTCCGTATAAAGCAAGCTTAAAATGCTTCTTTCACAAATGCTGCGGCCAGCCATTGACCATTAATACAGTCTACCAACACCGTTGTTCTTGATATTCGCTGAGGATGGAATTTATCAAAGGGATGTCTCAAAAAAATTCCCCAAAGCCGGATTCTATTTCGAGTGGATGCAACAGTGATCTGTCTGATTCCGAGGAAGCAACTAGTGAAGAAGAAGTTGGCATTGCTCTTGATTTGCCGAAACGGGAAACACGTGCTAAGAGGTTAGTAATGACTCCTATATCGCTGTCTGTTATGCATGAACAAATTCTTGTAATTTTAAAAGGTGGAGACATTCCCAATTCTATGACGTGTTGATTCGGAAAAAAGAAATAGTCTACATCTCATGAAATTGCCTGTAAATCAATTTTAGTTCTCATTTTGTTGGAGCTGGCGAATTTATGCGATTGCGCCTTAAAAAAGAGTTTAGCAATTATTTGAGAAATTTTGTACAGCGTACTATATGCCTTCCTATCTGAGCGGTACTATTTGTAAGGGGAATAACAATTTTTTTAACCTAATTTTTTTCGATTTTTCAGTGTATCATCGTTCAAATTTGCTTGTATTACTTATTTGTATGAATTTAATTTAAATATATATACACAAAATATCGATTTTTAATAAACAATATCTGCACTTTGTTGCAACTTCTCATATTGATGACATCTCAATGATCAATACTCTGCAAATTGCTTGTGCCGTCATGTTATGACCTGTATTATACCGTATTTGAAGAGTTGGATTATTGTTTATACTGCATCTGATGATTGTGTTAGCACCGGTTTTCTCGGTATTATATCGGATAGTTCGCTTTCAATAAGATTGTTCGTAGGCAAATTTTACCCGTTTGCTATCATGCAGATATTCATTTTTACTTGGTGAGGCGCGAGAGCAGAATGATGAGTTTTGGCAACATGATACATGGGCAGAAGAAAATGATGATAGGGACTATAACTGCTCCGAAGGAGAAGAAATATATCGGGATGTAATTGATTCTGATTTTGACGAAGACGAATCTGAGGTTATTTTCATTTCTTATTTTTTGGGTGTATTAGTGCAGCTTGTATACTCGGTAACTTTGTGTTTTAGATATTACCAAATTGAGCTACGTAAAGTTGACGGTGTAGTTCGTTTGTTAGCCTAAAAAAATAAGTACATGGCATGATACTTTATGATGAATTTGTCAGGTCGAGAGTGAATCGAATGAATTTATGGTTGACACAGAGAAAGAGCATCGGAAAAAAAAGAATGTTTACCAAGATCCCGTTCTTGTGGCCCGACGTCTGGCAAAACGGAAGGTTCGTGTTTACTCGTTCTTAATGAAGCTATACGCCGCTCTAGATAGCATAAAGAGGAGAACAGAAACCTTATTTTGAAACGCACTTTTTGTGAATTTTTGATTAAATGTAATCCATTGTTATGATACATCGTATATATAGATTTATTCGTTGCCATCTAAATGCATGAAGATTTTTTTTGTAAAATATTTGCTTTTAATTAAATTTAGGGGCTTTTCTGGTATCACCCAAATTAGATAAAAACTGCTGTTACTCTTCATCTGCATTGAATTTGGCTTTGCTTCACTCTATTCAATTGCTTTCTTTTGTATTGCGTATTGCCCACTTTTACTACTTTCCCAATAAGTAGTTTTTTAGGTGTTTAAAATTGTATTGCATATTATCTGGAGTATTTTTGTATACTGGAATACCTAACTTTGCTGAAGAAATATGCATCTGTTGATGTGTCTATCATGCTGTAATCTTATTCGTTTTTTTATAAAATTTTTCTTCTGCACGCATTATAATGTAATTTGCTTGCCTTAGCATTCACAAAAGTTAATCCATACGAATTTTCAGTTGTTTACAAAAGCAAAGACAACGCATGATACACTGCTTTCTACGAATAAGGGAGATGCAGGTAATCCGAAAATGGCTCTACTTATGTATGAAGCAACGGTCGCTTGAATTGCCGCTGATTTTGGTTATGATGAAGTGATACTGACTGTCATACACATGTGTAGTATCCGCTAAAATGAATGATGATTACAATTTCCCATTCTTTCTCAGATTCAATTTTTAGTAGAGAACGCAAGCGCGTTACGCGGGTTACAACGCAGGAAAAGACGGGGAAAATTGCAGCACAACAGCTGCAGCGAGTAGAACATCATGTAGGTTATGTGCAAACAAATCTCCTCTTTCTTTGTTTACGAGTTATCCTTTTTTCAAAGAAAGTGCAGAGCTTTTTTAGGAAACGCAAACCATCATTTTTCCTACAATTTCAAGGCTGGAGTTATGTGTGATGATATCGTGAGTATATTAAAATGCATTGTTGCACAGAAGGTTTTTGTTGCGAAACGAGGTGACTCATCCTTGACGCATCGAACGCGCAGCTATGCGCATACATGGCGTGAACCGACACAAGAGGAGCATCTAAAGGAAGCCAAGCATACTGAAGAGGCAAACAGAAAATCTCTGATTGCTCTCCAAGAATGGGTAAACATTTACTAAGCCTTAACCGTGTGTATCTCTAGCGTGAACAAGTATTTATTGCTATAAAAAAATAATGCATTGATTGGTTTAAACGCATAGTGCCATTAATGTCAATGCTATTGTATTTAGAGAGAAGGCATTAAGGTTTTCATGGGAAGATGTACTATTGTATACTCTATCGTGAACGTTTAAATGTAATACCTCGCCAACTCTTTTGCTATGCCACTGTTTTGATCAATAGGAGGAAGAAAGGAAGAAATACGTAGAGTATAAGAAACAGAGGTAAAAATAGATAAGTAAATGCGTATTTTTAGTGTATGGCTAAATAGACGTGTCTGCATTTGCCAATCTTTTTTCTATATTTGTTTTGCTAGTGAATCGTAGCATTTAGCAAAAATACAGTTTTATTTACACACGTTCTTAAATCTTTTGAGGAATTCTATACCTACATCTTTCATGTTTCAAACGTGGTTTATTCTTATATTTGCACTTGAATGTGAACTCTCATGCGGGAAAGGGGAGTTTCAAATCGAGTTTCTGTTCCCAATGGTTTTAGTTATCAAGGACACTATGATGTTTGGATAAGTTGGGCTTCTGATCGGCTTATTTTAAGTGAAGAAACAAGTAAGCGAGCAGATTTGGATGAGAGCCTTGACATACATTTACCAGAAAACAATCCAGCTGCAAAATACTACAAGACTGGGAGTGACTTACACGCTGCTGAACTATTAATTTTTACTGATGGTAATGTACCTCCTTTCTACAATAAAAAGGCACCACAAGGTAATACTGCCGATGAAGTTCTCGCGTTTACTACATATTTATTCGTCATTATTGCAAATGTTACGGTGCTTTATAACATGATTTTACAATGAACTAATCATTTTCTAAAGTTGTAAACAAGGAATTAGTTGTGCCTTGCGTTTATTTTGCCTTTGATGAAAAAAATTCATGCCTTGTGGTAGTGAATGATTCTCCAAGATGTGTGGTAACTGGAAACGTCGCAAAATACCAGGATCCTGTGACGCAGTGCTTTTACGATTCAGCTGAATCATTCAAAATCTTGAGACAATGGTATGCAATCATTTCGGTGTACCGTAAGCATCTTTTCTTCATAAAATACTCGTTTTAATTCTATCCATTTCATGGGAGTTGCAGGTACCATGATGAGCAAGACAAAAAAATCATCGGAAAGCTTGTCCAGATTGAGGTCAGTCAGACACATTCCATCTGTATTCTCAACGTCGTTGGACCATTTACTAGCAAATTAGTCACTACTACACAGAATCTATCAATGTCAGCATTTGACATATCCAGTTTTTTATGTTTCTCTGTAATGGAATGTCAATGAATTCAATGTTCTTGCCAGAACCTTATGGAGGAAAAAACGAATGAGGCTAGACAAATAAATTAATGACCAAGGAACACAATTGTTTAAACTCAAAAAAAGTTGTTTGTTGTAGTCTCTCACGAAATCACGATCATATATATTTTTATTCCACAGCCAGAAATAAACTCTCTCCCTATAAGATGCATCTCAAAAATAAGAAAATGTGTATTTTATTGGACAACTGGGTATTTTTTTTAGAGTATGGTATTCACGTACGTATATTGAAATGTGCTCAAAAAATCTCGAACAAAAATGCCATTCATTTAGGCTGTGTTGAATGTTTCCACTTCAAAAACAAAATGGCTATTGAAATCTCTCACTAAAAATATGAATAAATCACTGTTATCAGTACAGCACGATGAAGTAATACAAAACCTTTCAAGATAAAAGGGAACTATGCGAATCCAATATAAACTTAACTACAAAATGCAGTAATAGCAAAACACTGTAGAATTACAGATGACCGTTTGCTTCGCTTAAAATATTTATTCTCTGCAGTTCATGGCCATTACGCAAAAGAAGGTCAGCTTCCAAAAACAATATGTAACAATGACAGAAACAGTCGAATAGGGCGATCAGAGGGTTATCGTGTGGAACCGATGAAGACACCATGCATCGGTTTCAGAAAAGGTAAAAATGGCACAGAGCCTCTAAATCTCTGTTCCCAAATTGTTTCGGTTTGAGAAGTTAAGAGTTGCATAACGTTTGGGTCTAATAAATGGACTCCATCGTTGGCAAACCACCAGCGAAGAAATCGTTTTTCAACCTATACAGCACAAAAGATAAAAATGATAGCAACCAAGATAAACATACACCGTGCCCAAAAAATCAATAATTGTAAAGCACAAACCGATCGAAAAATGCTTAAAACTTTGTGCCTCGTAGTGTCATGTTGACCATCCACAAAAAAATCAGCGATACCAATTATCCTGCATCCATACAATTAAGCCACACATGGACTCAAGAAATTAAACAATTTAAAAACACAACATACTTATCGTTATAGAAAGAACAAAAACAAGTGTGTTACCTTACCCTCTTCCTCTTGGTTTCAAAAAATATAGACTATTGCGTATTGCAGATTTCGAATTCGATATCATCGATAGAGAATAGCTGAATGTGATTATATCTACGCATTTCTTCTGCGGAATATGCTCAAATACGGAGGATGATGTAAAATCGCAACGAAGAAGAATCACAAAGTCGTCCAGTTTCAACGCTCTTATCCGCCTTGCAGCAATCTCCAGTAATGATGGGCTTACGTCAACTATATAGATCGCCTGTAGTTGAATAAAAACAGAATTTAAATTTGAAAAAGCAAAATAAATCATTATTGTATTGGCTTTATTATATACTGACCTTGAAGTATGTTCTCAGGGTGTCCACATGAAAGAATTCTAAATTTCGAGCAGTACCACCACCCACATCTATCCAAACCATTTTCTTTCGTTTCAAAATTGGAAGAGCGGTCATTAAAATTGGTCGAGCATGTAACATGTGCTCACGAAAACCATCGTAGCCTGCCAAAATCCAAGAAAAAAAGAAAAATTGAATACATTCACATAAAGTAGTCTTTGCGGCTTATAGAACTGCAAAAATTTAACCTTCTTTCTGAAATTTGTAAAACAATTCCACTTTGCCCGATACATTCGATATAGCGTTTTTTTTCGTATGAAAAAAAGCTTCTTTTATGGGATATGTCACTATTTGAATTCCAGTCCACAGCATTTGGAAGAATGTTTGATTACTGCTAGAAGCATGCGCTTTCCGTTCCACTACAGCATAATCCATATCTCGTAAGTGTACCATCCATGTACTAAAATACATAAAAACTCGATCTTTCGAGTCATCCACCTTTTTCGGTTCTAGCCATAACAAGGGACCACTATGTAAAGTTTCCGAGAAAGAGCGCCAAAATATCTTCCCTCTTTGTCTAAAAGAATGTGAATAAAATGATATGCACGAATCTCTTAAAGAATACAAAAATTATCATTGAAACTCACTGATCCATTTTGGATATAAGTAAAGAAAGTTCGGAACAGATTTGATCACTGGACATCCAGTCCATATGATCAAGAAGGCTTGCAATGGTAAAAATAGGTGTGTCAGGAGATTTCAAATAGTCCTCTATTTTTCCACATACAAGCTCAAGATATCCATCTCGCAAGCGTTGCTGAAGGGTATCAAAATTCTCTTTTTTGAGATACCGTGGGCAATTTTTTTCTGATAAACTCCCTGCTATATATCCCCCGTAAAAGTAATTTTCATGCCTCAAATCTACAGACTGAAGGAACATTAAAACATTAAACAACTTTTTAGATTTGATAGCATTTTCCGAATCGTCTGCTTGTACAAGTTGATAAATAAATTTTCTTTTGCAAGGCGAGGCCAACAGCAATGTATTATATAAATTTCATACCATAATCTTTCTTGCAATCGTGTAGATATTATTTGGTCTATGTAAACCAAGTTTAAGCTGAATTTTCGGAACCCCGGCCAAGGCACAGAGAGATTTCATAAAAAACATTTCCGCAATCCAGCAAATAAATCTGATTTTTTTATCCTGCTGTTCAAGCTTTTCGCAGAATTCTTTCTCTTCAATCTCACCAATTACATATCTGTAAAGCATGTTTATAAGCACAAAAACCTATTGTGAAGACATCCCCTTAAAATCCAGGATGTTACGCTTAATCTTCTAATGAGTTAAGGAACAATAGCACGATTTTTAAACGAAGAAAATATCATTAAAAAAAATCAAATACAAAACAAAAGCAAAGATTCACAGGTACAACATCAAAGGGTTAGGGCGAGATGAAACATACTTGCGCACCCATCCAAGGCCCAAAAGAGGGAAGATAACACGGAAAATTAGGAAGGCCAATTTACCACTTGTTCCAGCATACATGAAATTCTTAATGCGAAATATATATTTGTCCCAAAATTTTTGACTACTTTTGGTAAGATGCGGTCGAATTATACCGTATTTTTCTCGCAGTAATGGCAAATCGTTCTTTGCAAGTATAGCGAAAAATTCCTGGAAAGTTAGATATTGAATCATTGCACGCTTCAATTCACATAGAGCAATTTGATAAGGATTCAAGTCCACAGCAGTGACTCTGGCACCTTCTATAACGTAGTCCAGCGCATTATCTCCAGCAGAGCATAAGGTAATAACCTTTTCATTATTTTGGAATTGTAATGCACGAATATCGATTTGTGGGTCCTGAAGTAGTATGAATAAAAGTTTTACAAGATTGGTAAGCGAACTACAGCAAAAAAAAGGTCAAGTTTAGAACAAAGTAACTAGTCTTCACACGCCACGCCCATGAACACATCCTACCTCCCAGCTGATGTTATAGAGGAAACTGTTACCTACACATAGCCATAAAAGACCATCTGAGACAACGGTAAGAAAAAGAAGCACAGGTGAAAACAAGACAACAACAGTAACAACGGCTGCAAAAGTGAAGGTTTCAGCAAATAACGCCACCACATTTGCATCATACGCAAAAAGGCTTTTGAATCGGTGACCGAAAAAAGTCATAGTGATGAAGTATGGTTCCACAAGAAGACGACGAATTTTCCAAAATATAATATCCACTTTCCACGTGAAGAGACGATTTGACGCATTCTGCGTAAACTGAATAACCGAATAAAGTTTTGTAGATAATGCTTCACGTAGCAGCAGAAAGATATCAAGCTTCTACGGCTACTGCTTTCATTGAAAATGTGGTACGTACGAGGGATCCCGATAGCCCGTATGCGGGCATGTATACTCTTTACGACTGAGAAGGCAGGAAATATCACTATATTCCGATCAATAGTTCTCCTGCGAGAGCATCTGTAACGCCTGCTAATTGCGCAACTTCTCGATTAAATTTTGTGATAGTGAATACGTGTTTTATTCGATAAATGTGGCCAGTAGTTATAATTAAATGAGTAAGGGGGCGAGGTTTTAGCACCTTGACTTAAGGAGTGTATCAACCAATCTTTGATAATTTAAAGCTTCCGCAAATCCTTTGCGCTCCAATGAGGTGAGTACCTGCTTAAGGATTGACTGTAACTACTTAGTGCTTGTATCTTAATATTTTTAATTAGTTGGGATGAGGAGAATTCCTACTCTATGATCGAAACCTACTTACTCTCCCGAAACAATGGATTCTCGTAACTCCCCCCTCACTTGTGGGACTAGACTGTAAAATGAAGTCCACTTAGTGCAGATGAGCTAAGTATGTAACGGGGCGAAAATAAGGTAGCGCAAGACCTGCGCACAGGATTTAAAGATAGCAACCGTGTGATACTCACACACGATTGACACAACCAGAATGCTCAACGAGAGTATTAGTGTGTGTGTCAAGTAGATTAAGTTAAGTTAAGTTTTTCTAAGTTTAAGTTTTCAAGTTCTTATTTTTAATAGTTTTCAATGATCTATTAAAAAGATACATTTTCGTACTTACCTATGAATTCTACTTGATGAAATGTAATTAGGGAATACTTATTACAATATGCAGTAGAATATCTTAAGTAGAAAATGTATCTTTTTAATAGATCATTGAAAACTATTAAAAACTAAGAACTTGAAAACTTAAACTTAGGAAAACTTAACTTAACTTAATCTACTCGACACACACACTAATACTCTCGTTGAGCATTCTGGTTGTGTCAATCGTGTGTGAGTATCACACGGTTGCTATCTTTAAATCCTGTGCGCAGGTCTTGCGCTATCTTATTTTCGCTCCGTTACAAAGTACATTTAAGTGCATGGTTATTTTAATTTACTAATAATACATACAAAAAAAATACAAATAAAAAAAAGAACAATGAAAAGGACTGTCCATATATTAAAAAAAATATATCCCACATCGTAATCGTTCGTCTGTATGATTTCCCCCCACATCTAAGTCTCGTCCTACTTCTAACAATTTTGTCGGAAAGTGCTAGGGAAAATAACTGATGCAAAATGAATGTCGATTATATCTGCAAGCATTCAAATACAAGACGGTATAAGATTGTACTTATACAACAAAAGTATTACTAGTTCGGGTAGTAGGATTAATTAATCCCTTATTAACTGCCATGTAAAGGATTGTTACACTACTACATCCTCTGAAAATGTCATGTCCTCGTGACGTCTACAATCCATTGATACTTGTTTATTAAATTTTTGCAATTGTGTAGTACAATGTCGAAGTTTGCTTGCCGGTTCCCAGGAATCATCTAACGGACCACAATTGCACCAACGTACTAGATATTCCTCGATAGTGCGCCTTCCACTAATGGGTCTTGTTCGTTTGGCTAGAATATCTTGAATGTCCCATTTATGCATTCGTCTTGCACTGGCAAGTAACTGAGGCGTTAGGAATTCTCCTCATCCCAACTAATTTAGGATGTTAAAAAACAAGTACTAAGTAGTTACTGCCTTCTCCATCTACATTACCCTATTCTCTACTTCACTATTCCGGCCGGGATCGAACACGATCGGCCAAATGGGCGATAGCTCGTTTACACCGCCCTTCTCTCTCCTTTATTCGTTTGAAAGTAACTGTGGTTGGCTAGTTACTTGAAGTAGTATGTGCTATAATAAGAAAATAACTCGAAAATTCAGTTACATATAGTGGTGTACAGCATTGAAGTTATGTATATCCTAAAATAATGAGCAAAAATATTTGTACTGAACTCCCCTCAATTACTGCATATTTCAATTTCATACATCTTCACTAAATTAAGTACGGATAATTCCAATCGTTTGTATGTAAGCATTCATTGCCCATAAATTTTTTTCTAAATTATACGCACTGCTTCCCGGCATAGCGTACCTCCAAATACCAATTGCTCCTTCATTAGAATATGCACGAATTGTGTGAGTTTTGTTTTATCGCACATTTACATGTAAGTTCTTACACATCTCCCACATGCACATCTCATCATGTGCATGCGGCTAACTTTCATGACACTATATCTCCACACTCGACCGAATGACTGCAAATGATACAAGAATATCTTGAACAAAGTTATCAACAGAATCAACAATTTGAATGTACCCAAATAAATAAATTTTTGCCGCATACGATGTAACAAATTAAAATAAAATATTTTAATAATTAGAAGAAACAAAATAAACCTCGTTTTTAAAAGCCAATAAAATGGGCATCTCGACATTGAGATAAATTGTGGTGAAATAACTGAATGCTATTCACTTCATCAACTTAATTAAAATAACATAAAATCAAATTTGTTTAAACAAATATTCTCTTATGAATAATTTGAAATACTGATTATGTATATTCAATTGTAAGGTTAAATTTGAGAACTTATTGCGAATTATTCTGTGCTTTTAGTAGGTTGCAACATTATGCTTGTATACAACACTAGCTGCCTTCTGAGCGTTTGAATTAGCAGCTTGTTCAATAAATGTGAGAGCGAAATGATTAGTTAATAAAAATAAAGTAAAATTAAAAAAGCGAAATATTTGACAATCATGATTGCAGTCACGAGCGCATTGATAATAACTTAGTAGTGATAGTGGCTTGATGTTTAATAATATAACAATAGCAACTTATTAATGGTAAACAATGTGTATCTCAATGAAGATAAAGCAGGTAAAACTTAAAGACAATGACGCACCAAATGAAGATAGGATAGTGCAATGCTAACAGAGAGCACGGACACGTATGCTCCCCCTGTTCATGGGATGAGCAATTTTATGAAATGCGGTCGTAAATACATAAGAGAAGAGGGAATCTTTATCAAGGGGGACAGTAGTTAATTTTTTATTTTAAAAAATTAAGTAATTGCTCTCATTTAGTGAAATTGCTGGACAGAAAAAAAAAAAAAAATAGCATCTTAAAGTTTCAATCAAATAATTCGTTTTTTAAGCAGAACTCAATGTACTCCCTTTAAACGTGTTTAAAGTTTGATGCGAATATTTTGTTGTGAATGATTTTCTTTTTAATATTAGTGTAGAGGGTACGTGGGTCCTAACCTAGGCTATAGAATACTTACAACGTACTCACGCCACATTCCTTGTGCTCCGGGTTCTCACAGTAATTTGGGGATGTTTCCAGTTGTCGTAAAAATGTAATAATGATGGCGATTAGGGTACAAATTACTTATTTCGTTTATAATTTTTTGTCATTGCTCATTCCCTAATCGCTTTGCACTTCAAAGTTGACTTGATGAATAACCCACTTTACCGCAGCGTTACATTTTAGCTCCCGTGACCTGTAGCAGCATAGAAGTTAACATACATTCCATTAACCTACTTTGACACCTAGAAGATCAGCGCATTACATTTAGCAATACTTCCAAGTAGGTTAGATTAGGACGTAGGAATATCTAAGTTAAGTTATACTTCTTCAATTCACTTCATACTCTGTAGATGATAGCTGGAACCGACAGTAGATCAATTTTGTTACTTTCTAACAAGTAAATAATTGTAGTATATCTGTATGCTTAATCACGTAGGTATAGGAATAATATTATATTTATGTTACGTACGGTACGTAGAAACTAAGTAGCTGCCTAGATAGGAATTAGTTGATGTAGAAATTGAGATAATGACCCGATGATTATTAGGCATAGAGAGTGAGTCGATTAGGTCTGTGTTTAAGTGCACGCGAAAATGAACCGACACGCGATTGGCAACAAACAATTACATGACTTTGTAGATATTAGGCGTTAGGGGAAGAGAGGAGTGCAATATCAGATGAAAGAGGGATAGAGAAATGAATTAATTTTACTTTTTACTTTTCATGATTCTTTTTGTTTTAAAAATAATTCTCTTCGGTAGGGCACAAAAGTCTTTAAAATTTTTTGTGTTCGAGATGTACATTATGAAGTTATTTATACTAATAGTAATAAGCAACGCAGTTTAACTTTCCCTGTAAAGAAAATTTTCTATTAGCATTAAGTTCTGTTGCACCTAAAATTTACTCTTCATTCGTTACGCAGATATTCACCATCTTACCAAACCCATTCATCAACCAAAGAAAATCACATGCTTACACCTTCCTACTTCATATCGAAAACGGGAAGTTGTAAACCTATACCCTTTACTATGAGTTCTTTAAGATGTTTTAGTAATGTCAGAGCAATTATGGCTTAATTTTCGGAGTCTAAGCTGATCTCTTACCATTGCCATTTCATTGTCTGCTTTTTCTCCCTTAAAAATCGAAATGTAGAAAGCTACTACGGCGACTTTTTTAAGCCGTAGGATTGTGTAATTATGCCAAATATAACCCGTATGTAATTTGTATGCGTCTATGCCTGTTAGCGATAGATTTTTGAAATAAAAAAAATGCACTTTGTGGTTTTAATTCACTTTGTTATTTTTAGGATTATTCTTGAAGAAAGGACCCATTAAGCATCATTTCCAAAACAAAAACTTTTGCATCGGTTATTCTTTTAGCCGTAAAGTCATTTTGTAATATTTATAACTCACTTTAAATTTTTACAGTTTTACACATTTTCGCCAGCAACTAAGATCGATTTTTGGTGGCAACAATTTTCGGTCATTCTAAAAGCGTCTCATTTATAACATTTTTTTCTTATAATTATGTTAGAAATATTTTCATGAGATCTAGCAGTAATTAGGAGCTTTTACTTTTTTAGAAACTATTTTCAACATTCTATTTTTGGTGGAGTTCAATTTTTATTTTCTTCAAATAATTTTCATAATTTTTGGAACTTTGTCCAACCGAGCTCGGTAACTTTTAAAATTTTTTCTTAACAATCGCAGTTGCATAATTTGTCTTATAAGGAAATTATTCAATGCCTACCCACTTCTTTTACAAAACTTGTAATTCGGCGCAAGTAAGAATTACTAATTAGTATGAAAAGTTAGAGAGCGCGAATATATATGTGCAAATAAATATCTCATTTCGTTCATTTGTTTATTAATTTCTTACTAAAACAAAATAAAAGCCATTGCTTTGAAGTTCGTCAGCCTCTAGAATGTTCTTGCTAGTTAAATGTACCTACTGAGGGACGCCGACAGCCCCTATTAAATCTTCTTCTATAGTCTCCATTCCCTTTATTACTGTTGCATGGTCCCCATTCAGATCTGACGTACTCACAATAATTCTTGTTGCTCCCTCTGGTTTTGTCTAAACAAGTAATAAGGTAAGATCTGACTTCTAGAATTCACTATGTTTACTACTCATTCCGTTTTACAATTGCAATAGACAATGTTCCAGAGTGCATTTCTCTCCTTTTCGGGTTGAAGATGTCACTTGCTCTCACTAAAGCGTGCAAAGGCACACTGTACTTATTACTTTGCATGAAAGGACTGTACATTGCACATGGAAGAAATGCCACATAATAAAATATACGTTTACGTGCTAGAGTGCATTTTGGCGAATATGAAGAAAAAGAATAAATTGCTACATTTTTACCGAAGCATGGAAAGAACACAAAAGGAGAGGAAACATAATAGTTATTGTAATTATTAAAGGCTCTTGAAAAATATCACTTTGATCAGTATTTTCATTCTTTAAGCATTCCTCTATTTTTCTTATTCAAACATGTCCTATGTTACAACTGTATGTAAGGTGAAGTATGGAATATGCCGTGTAATTCAACTGTGTGTAAGTCCTATACGCTATGTATAAATTCTGTATGCAGATTCCTAACCACGTATTTATGGCGTGTTTGCTTTTTCCCTGTTACAAACTGCATAATGATTATGCTTTTCCATTAATTGGGCGTTATGTTTTTTTGAGCACTGAAAATGCTCTGAGGTAAAGATGTGACATCTGCTTTTTCTACGAGAGCAAATAACTTCGAGAATATAGGCTCTCTCAATTTTCTTATTTGCTCTATTTTAGTGACAAACGAAAGAGTGGTCATCTGTCATCTTTTTTTCGCGAGAGAAACACAAAGCCCATGCATTCATTCATCGTAGAAAAGGGAACACATACAAAAATACCCTGCAAAGCCCAGTTTAATGAGCAAATAGGTTTCAGGAAAACCAAACTTAATATCATCAAAATATCAAAAATCTTTACGATGAATGCGTTTGTACAATGCTGCGATGGAATACACTTCATTTCATCTATTCAAATTGCATGGCACTTTAACAAAAACTTCCCACTATTTTGAAGTGTCTCCTAAATTTGTTACGCGGCGCGACGTTATGTGCTTAACAGGATTGCAGGTGACGGGAGCAGTGGCTGATACTAGTAGTGTTCAAAAATATTGGTTGCATCCTTCCATTGATTTAGTATAACCCGTACGCAAATACAAAATCAAGCTGTTGGCTGTTATCTTTTCACTTCTCTTAGTTTTCCTACAGTTACTGATGCATACTTTTTGGCCATTCATTTCATAATACATTTCTCACTTGCCGAAGTAGCGGCTGCTTGAATAGTTTTGTTTGCAAACTTTGTGTGCAATTCATTTCAGAAACTCCTCCAGTGGTTTGTAACTGTCACTCAGTCGTTAATATGCGAGGATGTCTCTCAAGCTTATCACGTACTAGAATGCATGAGCACCTAAGTATGTTATCTATTGGAAACAGAAGAAAAACAGGGCGAAATATGCGCATTTTTCAGTAGAGATTTAAGGCTCTTTAAACAGGCAATTGAATTCTTTCGCTTCCTGCTAAATTTAAGCGAGCACATCTTGCATGACCTGATCTTAAGAATGCATAGCATTCTAAATAGGGCATACGGTTAATATTGTAACCGTAGTCAAGTAAAGAGTGAGGATGCTTTTGCATTAAAGTGAAAAAGTGCTTGTGCATGTATATTTATACCGTGTTGCAGAAATTACTTTCTGTAACGAGACATTCGTCCTCCTTCAATAGAAGCCGTCTAGGAACTTTCGTAATAAAGTTACTTTGTTTTCTGGTGTTGGTGGGGATGTCTTAAGTACTTTGTACCGGTAAGATGGATCGCAGCAAATTACCGGAATTACCGAAATATGTTCCAAAGGGTTTACGTATCGCAAATACAGATGGTGCTTTTGAGAATGAACAACAAGTGGTTCATGTAGAAGAACCATACGACTATGAAATGAATAGTAAAGAAGTTATCCGCCGGAGTATGCATGCTGATGACCTGGGAACAACGAATTGGGATACTCAGGAGAGGAAAAGTATGGAAGAACTACAAAAGGGTTGTTCAAAATCAGAAGATTCCAGAGCACCTGAGCAACACTTCAAGCTTGCTGACAAGGCGAGAAAATTGCATTTAATGTATCAGAAGACGCATCAAAAGTGTAAAAGCAGTACCTGTAATGAAAATATAACTAGAAAAGTGGTTTTAAGCAATTTATCAATGGAGAATTCAGCTACTACATCTGCTCAAATCATAGAATCAGACCATAATTTGCAAGATCTTAAAGCAACGTTTGCTCTTGGCAGCAGTAGTGATGAACAAACTGGAAGTAGATCTGCAGAATTAATGAATTTGGACAAAAAAATTTTTGAGAAGTTTCCGAGCTACGTATCTGTTGTCGAACTTGTTGCTTTGTGGAAGCAGAAATACTACAGGCTAATCAAAATTTCTATTGAGAAGTTAAGTAGTCTTAAAAAAGACCTGCCAACATTTCAGGGTGGAAACGAAAAGCTAAAACATGCCATACTAAGATATGAGGAGGAGCTTGAAGATAAAATACAATCTTACATATCTTACTTCATGGAATTGATTAACAAGATTATAGAATTTTCGGAAAAAAAAGATATTTTGATGGTATAAGCAGATTTCATGGATTATTTGTTGTGTTATATTTTATTTTTGCACTCAACGTGCCATCGAAAGAAACCATGTAAAGTAGCTTAATCACTCTTTTTGGAACAGAAGTAGATAAACTAAAATTACTTATTTTTTAGGACGGACCACAGGTCAACTTGGAAGCAGTGCACGCGTTGTGTAAATTGAAGGCTTTGTGCGGAGATCTGTACCGCTACATGTACCAAATACCTTGTGTACAATGAAAATATTTTGATATCATGGCTTTGTCTGACTTTACAGAATTTTATAGAAATGTGACTATACATTGATTATATTGTAGATATATGGTGAAAAGCCCTACCCCGAATGAAGAAGTAATTTTAAAGGCAAAGTCTTTGTATATGGAATCTATTGAGGGATTTCCTTTTGATGGGCATCCTTTTCTCCAAACAATTTTTTTTCGTGTGGACAAGAAGTCGCAACCTATTGCTTGTGCATTTATTTATTTTCGCTCACTAATTTGGTTCGCTTGTTTATTGCGTTACTGTTACTTTAGGTTGTGGAGATTTTGTATTCTAGTACCTTGATTCGTTTATTTGTTTCAGCGTTTTTTCTTCCTACAACTCGGAGTCTCTTTCCCTATTTTTGGAAAAGCATAGCATCAAAAATATAAATGAGCGGGAGACGTTACCAAAAGACCTACATGATTTAATTTTACATTTTCAGTGGAGGTGGGTACATTTTAAACATCACTATATTTCTTTCAAGTTTTTTTTGAAAAATTTTGCTTACGGAATGCTTGTTCTGCAGATTCCTTCGCGTTTTGCAGATTATTTATTGTAAAATATCTACTGAGCAATTCGCTGCTGTATCAGAAAGCACAATAAAAGCATTGGTGGCATTGCTGCGTTTAGCATCCTCCTCCGAAGAGACACTTTTTCTTGATATAATGATTTCTAGTCTTTGCCTTCTTATTGAGACAAGCCATGCTATACAGAAAATAAGAGATTCGTCTCGAGATCTCTTCGCAGGTTAGGGCTGCTCCTAAGCATTCCCGAGATAACTTTGTGATCTCAAAAATGCAAATGGGGGTATGAAAATTGTTTTATTTTCATTTTGAATCTTTTATAGGCTCCAGCAATATAAGAACTTCGAGTGCCGCTCTGCACGAGGAGTTACGTTATATATTTACAAACGGTACATTATGGCGATGCAATATTTTGGTTATGTACAAATTGCTGTTTCTTAATTTTCACAAATTGTCTCAGGGAATTTTCTATTTGGCATAATGCATATGATTTGTGTTGTTATGTCAAGCAAATGGGAAAAACGTTTTTTTTCCTAAATTTCATGTATTTTGTTTTGTGAACAAAATTCAATTTTTTTAGGCGTGGTACTATCGGAGGAGCTACTACTCAAGAATGAGCGAGCTTCGTTGAGTTTTTATGTCTGTTCCACCTTTATTTCAGTTGAATTGATTTAATTGTAGCGTTGAATCACATAAAACAGAAATGATTTGTTTCTTGCTTGTTTCGTGTTGCTTCAATCAGTTTTTTTGGAAGATATTAAGTACATTAAGTCAAGAAGCAGAACCTGATTCTCCACAAATTGCAGCAATCATAATTGCCGTCTATTGGCTTAGATTTAACACTAGTATGCTTTTTTATACTCAATGATTTTGTCTGTTTGAATGAAAAGCACTACATATCTTCTAGTGTTTACAGAGATTTTTACGAGCACTTATTATGAGTGTAAAAACTGCCGCCAAAATTTGGCTTCTCTAGCTATGAAATGTATACCAGATGATGTGGACCTTGCTTACCCTGGTAAAACTGTGTGGCCTGAATAGTAAAGCTGCAAGAGCACGTAGCAATTACTGAAAAATGAGATTGTGTTGGTTTTCCCTTTTTGACACAGAAAATCTACTGTCTTTGAAGCTACCGGAAGATTTTTATTTGCGTGGATTGCTCTCTTTTCCGCTATATTTTCCTCCAGAGAGAATATTTGATGTCTCAAGGAAAGGTAGTCCATGGCAGTACCCATTCCCTAATTTTTATGTCTATCTATATATCATTACGAGCATATCGATACAGGAAATGATATAGGGGTAGCTCAGCTTGATGATGATGTAATATTTTCTTGTTATATAGAGGAGGGAGAAGAAATTGATGAAAACTTATCAGAAGACGAAGAAATTCCATTTGTTGGCCCTCTGATCAATTCAAACTGTGATATCTCGAGTGCTACGGAATTTGCTGACTTTGCAACTATTTCCGCAAGTTCTAATAAAACGTTGGTGGAAGATAATTTGGCTCATTCTGCGATGCTTCTAACTTTAGTTGAAAAGCCCGATTTAAGTAGCAAAATTGAACCATATAGTCCAGCGAAATGCTCTCGTAGCAATGAAAAGAATTCTGCCATACAGCATTCTCTTTCTGTCCAACTTGAGAATGCATCCCAACCAATTTCTCCTTTTGGAAAAGAGTTCTCCTTGCGCATTTTACCCTGGCCAAGAATTCAATGTAGGCAAGATGCTATGCAGAAAGATATCCCTTTTGTAAGGAAAATCAGATTGTATTCGCTTTGTTCTGACTTCCCTGAATTAGCAACTTTGCAAAAGTGCGCAAATCTTGTGAAGAAACCCACAACTGAAGCTAGTACGTTGAATAACTTTACTACAAGTGGTTATACTGCGCATCTTTTAAAATCTATTAATGACAGAAGCGCAGAAGCTGCAATACGAGATGTAAGTCAAAAGGATAAATCGCTCATTTTTGATAGTAGCAACGTTGATTCTACCGTATCTCTACAACTTGCAGCCGAGCGTGCAGAGGAAATAGATGCAAAGAAAATTCGCTCTGTAAAAAATAACGTGAAGCGTGCCACGAATACTCGCAGGAGAAGAAAATACTTGCCAGTGATGAAGTCTTTGTGTTTATCTCACGAAGATGAAAAAAGGGCCGCAACTTCTTCAGAAATGGTACCAAGACGATTGAGTGCAGACTGCTCTGAAATTAGAAGCGGTCCTGCGCACAATCAGCTTGTTGTGATGGATGGATCGAATGTGGCATTGCGCCATGGAGGTTTTGAAACGAAAAAATTTTCCTGCGTTGGAATTCGATTGGCTGCAGATTTTTATTTGAAGCTTAACTGTAAGGTTTTAGTGTTTGTTCCAGAATTTACTTTAAACTATGAAGAAGTGGCTGCAGCAAAGCGGGCAGCCTCAGCAAAAATAAGTATAAGTGCATCCAAGGTTCCGGATAATGTAGTTTTGTTGAATGAAATGAATCGAGAAGGGATTTTGGTTGTGACACCGTCACAAGATTATGATGATTCATATGCCATCAAGGTGAGGAAAGAAAAACCAGCAATTGGCGTATTGACATCTTGTATTCCTTTTAGGGCTACGTGGAGAGAATTTAAGTATTATATATTCATGGTTCTGTTTCCGTTTATTTGTATGCAGTATGCGCAGCAGCACAATGGGTGTATCGTTACAAATGACATGTACCGTGATTATGTAGAAAAGTGCCATGATAAGATTACAGCAAAGAATTGGATAAAATCTCATTTGATATCATTTACATTTGTGGGTGATGAGTTTCTTCCAAATCCCGACTTTATATGGCCGGACCAACCGGAAATATAGTATTTTCATGATTACTGCTGTTCAGTAACACCGAATGATGGTATAATTTTGTATTCAGGATGTATTTTGGTTCTTAATTATGCTATCGCGTGAGGAGTAAGCGAATATTTCTGTTAGAAATCGTCTGTTGGTGGTGGAATTTGCCTCGTTTTTACTTTTATCGCATGTCATTGAGAAAAGCTTGTAATGCAGTTTTCTATGCTTATTTATTGTATTCCTTTTTGTATGAAAATTGCGGAATCAGGTAGAAGTTTCTATTTTCTCGCAATTGTCCGCATTGATTTTTTTGTTGCAATTGGCAATCCGTTATGCAATGAAATAAAATAACGAGTAATTTTTCAACTATATCATTTGTACCATTGTCGCAAGTGAACTATTTTTTGATGTGCTTTGTTACAGTATTCTTATAGTTTATTAAATGAAGACGTGCATTTTATAGTTTATAGCCAATTTCATGTAGAACTTTGTATTCCCTATTGTTGCAGCAATGCAATTCATTATTGACACTTTAACATACGTAATGTCACGTTAAACATTTTTGAATAATTAGGGAGACTTTTGATAACTTTTTAATTCATTTTGGTTCTGCTAATTGCAACAAATTATACAAGGGCGCCTTCCATGCTATTGAATAGAGTGCATTTTGATGTACAGCATCAACTCCCACGTAGTGGATTCCTGTCTTGATTTCGTTTCATACGAGAAATTGGTGAAGGCCCGTTTGAAAGAAATGCTAAATCCTGCCTTGATTTCCGATACTATATAGAAAGAGTATTTGTGTATACGCAAGTAGCAGTAGATAATTTTTGATGAGCCAGGTAAAGCTTCTTGTAGCTTGTAAATTCTTTAAAGCATTTGTTTAATCTCAGATATTTTATTTTTAAAACTGTTTTTTATGATCATGAAGAAAGACAATTGCTTGGTAGCTGCATTCCTAGAACTAGGAAGCAGCAAGAACTGCACAAGTGTCTTGTATTTTGCTGAATAATGGTCGTGTCAATGATCAGCTCCCAAAAATGCATTGTGGATCGAATTTATGAAGTGACGCTTCATGTAAACCTGCATAGACTCTTCATCATTGATGCTATGAGTCAATTCTTAAACCACAATTAGCGGAGCGAGGCTAAATCTGGCATTCGCTGCAAAAAGAATATATCTAAGAAATGACATAGTTGTCACTATATCTTTCGTAGTATGTATATATCTCGAAGTTGTTACATTTAATAAATACCCACTAAATAGTACCATATTATTTCCTTGATATAGTGTATAACAAGAGTCAAAATGCACTGTACAGAAACGAAAAGATACAACGAAAATTTTGTGGCAAATAATCCTATTAATCTAATGAATTAGGTGAAAAGGACTTACTTTAGCGGCAGCTTTAATCAGAAAATGTACCTTTTTCCTAATTGAATTCAGTCACATACGAATCCAATGCAAATTCTTGGATTGGAAACGGTCTCAAATGCGTGCAAGGCAATGCTAGCGTAGAAATTATTCCTGATACGCGAAAAGTGACACTTGATGTCTTGAAATTAAATAGAAATAAAATATTTAACGTCCTACCTCATAAAAGAACTACAATCAGCCGAAGTCTATTAAATACGACTGGCAGAACGTGACAAATTTTAATCCCAGCTACGCAGAGAAAACGTCATGTTCACATATTGCAAACAATTTTTTAATTAAAATTAGTTTCTGCCTCACGTGAAAACTATTTATAACCTAAAAAACAAATTTATTCTTGTATGCAACTGACAAGGCGAACATCATGTTTGCACTTTTTCCCTTTTATTCATCTGACAAAACCGAGCTTGCCTGTGGCCTGCAGTCTTGAGTCTGTCTACAGAAGGCAACGCAGATTAACAACAAAGTTATGGAGCCCCAAATATAATTCCCGGGTATCCTTCATACAATGAGGAATCACTCATCTTCTTCGCGTGCAGCTGATAATGTTTCCTTCAGCTATAGAATTATTTTCAAAGCAAGTATTTGGTTATACATACTTCGTGTAATGAAAAAAAAAGATATACTTTAATGTCTTTTTCTTTGTGTTATCATTACGAAGGCCTTACAACACCAAAAACATTTCTGCGTTGTAACAATGTATGTTACTTTTATTGCTATGCAAGGTGTTATATTACAAAAGCTTCCCAAAATCTCAGGCGAGCTAGAGCATAAAAATAAACACCACGAACATTCCCAACAAGCACATTCGATTTTATTTAACGGTAAATTATATTAAGTAGATACAAGCAATTAACCTCAATTTACAACTGCCTACAGCACTGTGCCATGCGCTTCCGATGGCATTTGCATTGCGGTTCCTCAAATGAGAATGTACCTTCTAGTTGCTTCTTCCCGTTGAAGTGCACATACATTGATATGCCCCCATCCCTCGAATGTGATACCTGGAGCGTGTATAATTTCATTGGATCTCTACTCATTCAATTCGTTGCATATAATTAAAAGAATTTCAATCTGCTTAGTGTTTTATTGCCGATATCCCTTTCTTCAATATTGTCGTTTGCAATGCCGATTCAACTTTAAAAAATGCTGATTTGTCACAACACATATTTTCAAGCAGAGATCGATTTATTTTATTCTGCTTCACAACATTTCTACTTTTTGTTTTGTACGCATTATCAACTGAATGTAAGTAGCTGTGCCCTTTAACAACATCGCAATTCTCAGGCAAATTCCATGGCGAAACTTGATCGGACGTGCACAACGTGTATTATTTTGACAATATGTTGGCTTTAAGTTGATGGTTGAAAGTATCATCATTACGCTTTAGAGTAGAGAAGTGAGTATCTCTCTTCTCAAGCCTGCTACTTCTTACCAATAACCTATCATTGATCGCTCTCTATTCATTTTTTTCGAATTTTAACTTGTGTGATTTAACGCATCAACTTAATTTTTGTTTAAAGCTAACCCCTTTGATAAATTCTTTTTTATATTCAATTATCGCTGCAACACTTTCCCTTTGCAATATTATTTTTTACTAACCCACCATCCAATTTCCTTATTCTATTCATTCTCAAGCGGCTATCATTTTTTGTTGTCGCTGCCATGCTTAGATTTGTATTAGTTAACCCACGTCGCCGCATTTCTTTTCCGATTCCGGCTTCTCCAGACGTATTCGAGAGAGCATGCTAGTACGAAGGCTCCTACGTGAATCCATTCTTATGGTTCGACTATTGCGCTATTTTTGTTAGCAAGTGTGACTGGATGCTGTTGTTTTTAACAAAGGGCTTACAATGCATGTTTTCACCGTTTTTAATGGAAAGAAGTGCATTTCATATAAAATCCATTGAAAAAGTAGGTTAGTGCTTTTTCCTATGGTAAAATTGCAGCAAAACTTATTTTGCATACACTTTATATTGCATCTATATTTTCCAAAAATGGGACAAGAAACGAGAAATCACCAAAGAAAACATTCGCCAATGTGTTCACATTTCGTTCATGCAAGAGTATTTATATTGCATCGATATCCTGGCAATCCCAAAAGAGAATATGTTTCATCCGAAGTTAACCAAATTTTTGCTTGACCGTACATCTATCCGCCTTTAATCGTTCATTTCACAAATTTCAATGAATAAAAATAGGGAAAAAAAGGCAAAAGCATGGTAAAGCTCATTCCCATGGTCAGTTATCTTGAAAACCAACCATAGCAGATAGGTATAGAATGTGGTATGTTCCAGAAAAAAGACAAATTCAAAAATTACACCCTTTCCTTATCGAATTACATTTTTAATACAAAATCAAAGTTTCCTATTTTCATAAGTAGGAAGTTGCCTTATTATGCAAGTTGCATCTGTACGCACGCCAAATCTTAAGTGAACATTCCTTTTTTTTCTGAATATTGTTTTTAAAAATTTTCTTTTAAAAGTAGAAAAGCTATCTACTGTAGAACAGTCAGGGACATATGTAGATTTGCAAACGAGAATTTTCAAGCTTAGAACAATTATTTTTAAAAACTTCAATTATTTAGCTAACATGATACTTCTTTTCAATTAGAAAATTTTTCTACAAACGTAAATAATGCTACAGAGTTAAAACGTTGGATTTTTTGAATCTATTAGAAGGGCGCTCATTTCTTTCAAAGCATATACAAAAAAAGGCAAAAAGCGTAGTAACAGGAACAATTTTCATAAAGGAAAAAAGAGTTTCCACTGTTAATGGAATTCGCCATTTTGAAAAAAATTATTTGCCACAGCTTTCACAATAAAATATCCTGTGAATGAACGCTAGTTTTTTAAATGGGTACTTTCGATCATCTCAATACCCACGGAAATGGGCACATTTCTAAGCATCATCGCATTTTGCAGAGCATAGACATTTTTTAAAAATCAAAGGAATCAATAGAATACGGTTTCTTGTTACTCTTTGCTCAACTTCAAAAATAAGAAGACGCAGGATAACAGCATTTGCAAGTACTTCATTATAAAGAATAACACGTTGTGGTGGTGAACAAAATGACAAGTAGGCATATAGGTAGGCTATTCAGGAAGGAGAAATTCTTTGCAAAAAGAAGTGGTTAAAATAACAATGTAAGCACTAGCCCTGCTTCACATCAAGTATATAAACAGAGGAATTCGCAGCTACGTCATCTTACAAAAAGAATGCAAATTTTTTGCGCTCCCTATTTGATGCATGATTATAAATAACTTCGGACAAAATGCATTTCTTCAATTACTGCGAATTTCGCCGCCAGTATCTCCACCTTCTACTTGGGTATAAGAATGAAAAGAAAAGCATGATAATATATCTTTTGTAAGTAAAATGGCGCAGACACATAATCGTTCAAAAGGATCTTCACATTTAAGATCTTTCACCTGAAAAAATTATCATTCAACAACACACACGTATAATCAAGTGACGTAAATAAAAGCTAAAAGCAGTGATATATAAAGGCAATTCAATTACTTTAAGAACATGTCAAGCATTAAAGGACAATAGCTACCTTCACATGCATGCCTTGAGCCAGCTGTTGTATCATTCGGGAAGATGAAGCAGCAATGCTCATTGTCAAACTGCAAAAAAATAAACCGCATGAAATTGGTTGATCGAAACAGAATATATTTTAAACATTTTAACAGGGGGAAACTTAGAAAATACTGCGCCAAAAAATACAGATTTATACACACAAAGTAGAATCTCTCACATGCCAAGTATAATGAAAGAGAAATTTGTTTTAAATTTAGAATCGAATAGAAAATCCATCCCCACTGAGCAAATCAACTGTTACAAAAAATTTGCCTTGCAGCAGTTTCATACCTCTCATCTCCGCGCCTAAATACAAATACATCTTCCTCTGTAGAACGGGAACAGCTGACTCCTGAGCCAGTAAATCGCACATAGGATAACAAGAAATAGTCAAAATGCAAATTAAAACACTATTCAATTATAACACACACAAACAAGCTTACAAGTAACTTATGATCAAAATCCATTATATTCAAAGCAACAAAAAAAACGTAGATTGAACAAACCTTCTTTTAAACCAATAATATCATCAGTTGTTAGACCATTGGGTCTTTTCTCCCGAAGCCGTTGCATCCGATTATATTCCTCCTTCTGGGAAGCATTTTTGCTACAAACAAAAGAAAAATTATATGACTAGATTAATCTCATGCAAATAGGTCGTAACTGCATTCTTCCACTCCTTCCCTCACAATCCACAAAATATGTGTAGTTCATTCAAAAGGGTACCGTCTAATGTGCTGTTTTAGCTCGTCTTTTAAAGCTTTTGGATGGAGAGATTTCTGTGCAAAGAAGAAAATCGTCCAGAGAGGAAGGTTTACTATAAAGAGAAGTGGAAGTGGCCTTGCATCTCACAATCGAATATACAAAAATCAAGACATTGTGAGATTTTATTATTAGATCGCGTTTGCTAGAGACAAAAAATGAAGAAATTGAAAAACTTATCGAATGCATCGACTACCACAATTGTTTTGATTGCTGTATTTGTGAATTCTTCTTTCCGTACTACCTCCACGTCTTGCTCAATTCCCTCCTTCAAGATAGGATTACATGCAAGCAATGCTTTATTTGCAAAGAAAACTTTAAACAACAATCCGTAGATTTTGAACTTGTTTGAGTATTCCTATTATTTAGTCAAACCTCCAAAGGATACTAACTGTATTTACAAATATAGGTAGTCTATTCAAGCATGCCATTTAAATTCAATTACCATAAAACTAACCTATCAAAACGAAGCTTAGTGTGTTACGTACCATCAAAATACTCGTTCGAAAAAATCTAATCATGTCGTTGGATAGCCTGTGTTCCAACACAGTATTTCGAATGATTCTTTCAATAGCAATACCCTGTAGAAATAGAGTTGAGGGGGCAGTATAAATTAAAAATATCAAGTCAAGCCATGTGTAAACAGTTTCAATTGTGAGAAACTACAGAAACATTTTTTCATAATTGCCTACATATTTAGTAGCAAGGACTTGAATAAAAGCAAAATGTGAAAGAAAAATACGATAGAGTGGGATGCTATATAATAATCTCTCTTTGTACTAAATAATGTACTTAGAGGCACCACGCTCCATCGACTGTGAACTGCTATAAGTTTACTTTCAGTAGTTGAGCCAAGACAGGTAATAAAATGTGGTCACATAGAGTAAGATGACCACACAGCTATCGACTTCTACCATGTTCTATTCTTTACAACAGTTTATCCAACAAAATGAACACCCAAGACAGCCTACGTTAAATAGCATCCCCCTATTGTAAATAAGTAAATGACATGTTTTTTAACAATATTAAACGCAAGCAGTAGATTAAAATATCCGCTATAAGCGCACCCAGCAAAAATCTGAGGTGGGAATAGTTAATGTGATGTGAAAAGAGCAAGAATTTGATGTTGCCGCTTCATGGATAAACCTGATACAAATCACAATGATTTCTGCTGTCCTACTTCTTAAAATTTGATCCTTTCAGAGGTCACAAGATGAAATAACTAACAGTAAAAGAGTTAGATCTATAATAAAGCTAAAATAACTCTGAATTTCCGATTTTAATAAAATCAAGTTATTTTAAGCGAATTATAAAAGAATTACCCTCGAGGTATATACAAAATATCACCACATTTCAAAACATGCTCCAGACAGGGTGCACCAACGTCCTGTAAAGCAAGAGTGCCGCATGCATCCATACACAATTTTTCCCATTAAAACAAATTTCAAAAGTAAAAAATAAAGAAAACGCGTGCTAAGAGCTGTATGTTTAAATAAATGATATTTTCTACAACTTTTTTCAATAATTATCATCTAAACATAGGGCGAAGCAACAAAATCCTCATTTGAAATCGTTATGAACAAGGAAAAAACGAGTACACTCTAGATATGATTCTCTATAGCTGCACACTAACAGAGGAGAGTTTTAAATTTAAACAGAAAAAAGCCAAGGGCAAACTTTATTCTTCAAAATGTATATCTATCTCATCTTCACGCATCCTGAAAATTTTTAACACCTGAACAATGGGGCAGGATTTTCCAACCATTTCCTCAGTATAAGGGAGAGTAACAATGGGATTGTATACTCTCCAATGTTTTGATCCCCATATTTGAATGAGAAACACATCCTATAAGAAAAGTTCCCATTGAAAGGACGATTTTGAAGTGAGTTTCGATACGATAATTCTCTTCTTAAAAGTATAAAAGAGTGTAGGAAAGATCAAAAGAAGAGCATTTTTACTTGATCATCTGAATGGGCTCTCACAGCAAACGAATTTCGGGGAGTCAAATACCCAACTGCAAATGTGTGATAAAAAAAATGCGTTGCCAAATATTGACAAAAGTTGAAGAGTTTTTCGCTGCAACGGTCCGCTTTGTTAAGTATTATCGAAGCATCATCAAGATAAGCTCGATATATATCTGATAAAGGAAGGGGGAAACCTCGCTGCACATCGAATAAAATTGCAAACAATAGGCTAATCACTACTATTGTTACTGTAGAAAAGCAAGCGCTTAGTTCATCTGACGCATTTTACATTTCTTAGGAACGTCAAAGAAAGACATTAAACGTAGTTGGTCAGCACAACGCTCATTAAAGTATCTATAGTAAGAGACTATCACTCAGCAATAATAACAACTCATTTAGAAGTGGCAGTTTATCCCATCGAAACTCATGCTGTAGCACATCACTCTTGGATATATCTATGCCTAGCTACTATATCCAAAATGCTTTGACTGTAACTAAATCGATCCATGGCAGAGAGAAAAAGAAGGATTCGTCAGCACGGGTGTTCGCTTTTACCCTGAATAATTGAACACTTTCTTGAGCATTCTCGATCATCGCAACGATGTCGTCCTGCAAGAAGAAAATAATTGAACAATTCCTTAAAAGTTCATAATATCCTAGTATAGAGCTAAAAAAGACTTCGCTCCTAATGCAGCGCGCATTGAAAAACTTTTAACTAAATAGGAATTAGCAACGAAATGTACAGCTTTCTTTCACATAGCAAAAATGTGTAAATAAGACCAACTTACCGTATTTATCCAATCGGCTGAGAAACATTTTTCAAGTTGAGTGTTCACTGAATCAAACACAATTGATTTGCGCTCCCAAATATCGCGAAAAAAGTGTTGCGTAAGAATAGCTATAGAAAAGAGCTCCTCCGGGGACTGCTCCCCACTTTGTTTGCTTTGCATATCGATAGATGTGACTGTTGAAATATGGTAGCTCTCTGCTTCTCTAGAGATGAATTTTGAATGTTTTGAAAAAAGCAAACCATGAAAATACAGTATTGAGCTAGAACATGAGAAAATTCTCTTCCAAATAAATTCGCAATTGGAATGTTACCGAATAATCGCTACTAGAAGCATGCAGCCAATAAAAATAGAAAGTATAGCAAACAATTTCCAATCAGAGCGACAACCTGATGTTAAGCGAGTTTACAGCGAAGAAGCGGCTTGGTCACATTGAAATGCACTCATACTTTTGTAGTGCCGCATTTAAAAAGTCAAAGAATATTTCTGAAGGAGTAACAACCGCAGCAGATGAATATCTTACAACCCATCAAACAGCAAAGTCACATTGGAGGTTTAAAACGTAGTGCAATATCATTCTCAGCATAAGCAAAGAGCTGCACTTTTGTCTGCTCCCCCATCAAAGAGGATGTAGTGCATTTTATTGAAATATTGGCTTAGAATATAATGTTCCGTTGAAGACAACCTGCCCAGCTGCTCACTACGAGCAGTTCCTCTTTGTTGTAACAATAACAACCGAGCAAATATTTCTATAGTCGCAGTCTCTTCTACACAAATAATAATCTGTCCCCTGCGAAATTGCGAAGGAAAGTTTTGTCTTTATTCACTGGGCAGTATTTGTTGTGCCACTGGTAAACACAGCAAGCGTAGGGTCACAAGGGAATGGTTGGAGAAAACAATTAAAAATGTACTGGAATAAAAAAAAGGCAGCGTTCCTTCTTTACCAAATGAGGCAGAAATCTTGAGGATCAATTTGGATGAGCGGAAAATGATATACCCTACAAAGCAATACTGCATGGTTGCGCTGCTTTTTGGTCCATTATCAACTAGTCACACATTCTCTACTTAGTAAAGTTTTCAAAAACGAAGAACGAAGTTTTTGAACCCCTTTTCCCAATACACCAAGAAATATTTAGACTGAGTTTATGCAAAGTCCCAAGTATAATTTGTGAAAAAGACAGAAGACATTCATTTAACGTGCAATTCCCCGATTAGAACTCAGCCATAATACATCGAGCTCAATACGCATACACCGCACCGACCATATTCGTTGGGTACACAGTGGATATTCATGCTAGTGTGCTTAATACTGATGTCTCTGAAGAAAAAAACTGTGCGGCCGAGAGCAGCTTTAATCTTGAAATGCTATAGTATGAGATATTCGATCTTTTCAATCAGAACATGTTGAACTTACTAATAGAACATTTAAATTTTCTCTAGGTTTGAGCATCTTCGATTCTTATTTCTCACTTTGAAAATGAATGAACTCATTTGATCCTGTTGAGCTTATTATTTCAAACAGAAAACATATAAGACCACTTATACAATACTTGTAATCGAATATACATGGTGAGTAGCGTTTCATAAGCTATAGTAGTTTGTAACATGAGAGACCGACTAAGATTTTTATGAAGGAGGGTACATGGGTGCAGGAGAAATGCAAACCAATTTTGCCGCTGTCCCTGTGCTACTGAAAATATGAACAGAAACATAATTCTTGATGATCTCATTTTAAAAATAGCCATGTTACCTGCAGTCACCTGAATTCATCCAGTGAAATCATTTTTATGGATAATTTACTTCGTTTCCATTCAGGGTAGTTAATCCGCATAGTCGGCTTCCTTGAACTACTGAGGCCCGAGCACTCATTTACCTCCTCCACCTCTTCTAGCATGCAGCAGAACATCCCATTTCCTGTAGATGATCATGACTTTCAAGAAAATAAAAATGACGAAGCATCGAAAGGACTACAAGAGCAATGTTGTTCTTGTCAAGATGCGGTGACGCATGAGGATACTTGTGGTGCCGCAGTTCCTTCACAATGCCATGGTAAGGGAGAATAATCTACTTTGGGTAGGAAAGGGATTCATGCACTGCTAGTTGATGTGAAATAGATACAACAAGACGATGTACATCAAAAGCAGATTTTGAACAATTGTTTTGATATGAAATTATCTCTTGCATTGCATTGACTGTCTTACAGCAGGTTCTATTACCACTGACAAGGCTGGATTAGATGATATCAAGATGAACAAAAAGTTAACTGCGGTTGCTTCTATGGAATCCTATGATCATACACCTATAAAAAAAAGTGATTTTGAACAAGTGCTTCCTGGTAGAGGCTCATCAAAGATTGCCGCAGAAACTTCTGTGTGGCAATATTTTGACTCGATTATTGAGGAGAATGATTCTAGTAGCGAATGGAGTAAACGTGAGCCTCGCACTACCTTTGATCCAGTTATTTCAGGATTGTGTACTATTGCTCTGGCGGATGAATTGTCTGAGAATTCTGCCGTTCCTGATTTATCGTCAAATTCAACTAGTCACAATGCAACCTCGGGAAGTACGTGTGAAAATATTTCCGGAGATGTTTGTTCAAATGCAGTGGAACCACTTGAACCTGACGCATTCTTATTTAACCGTTTAGATCATGGCCATCAAATTGACGAGGCTACTTCTGATGATCTCAGCTCAAGAATAGAATTATCATTGAAGGAAAAGAGCCACACTATAATTGCTGTGGAATCCTCTGAAAGCATTAATATGGTAAGCTGCACACGAAGGAATCCCGTTGGCAATGCATTGAAAGTGAAAGCAACGCCCTCTTTTATAAATAGGGGACGTACGACTCTTCACTGAGTATATATTATCCAGCTAGAATTTGGATAATTTTGCTCCCCTTCAAAAGCAGAAGCACTCTCATTTTAATTGCATATTTTTGCAAAGATTTTTATTTGTTCGCAGAAAATTACCTTTAGATTCAAAATTATATGCTTACGTAGATGTAGCTAAATCTTCACTAATAGTCAAGGAAACATAGTTGACTTTATCGATAGATCGTTAATAAAGAATTTTTATACATATTTTTTCGCTTCTCAGACCGAACTGGAATCTAATTCTACGATTACGAAGGATATACCTCCGCAAACATTCCCAAAAGATGACGAAAGCTGCTTAGTTTCTTCATATTTAATGCATTCCATCCCCGAAAAAGCAAAGAAGTATGATCAAATGGACAGTCATGTAGATTTACTTGGGTGTAAATCGCTTCCTCTCCAAAGAGGTAAGGAGGTAATTGAACTAGATTCCTCAGAAAACATTCACAGCATGATAGATCAAGGACTAAGCAAAAATGCTTTGACTTCTCCATTGCTAAATGATGAGCTAAGAAATGATAACACTGTCTCATCCAATGAAAATGTAATCATCAGTACCGAATATTCTATTCTTGGAAGTAACACTCAACATATTCCCATTGAAACGGGTGAACTACTTTCCTGTCAAGAGCAGAAGGAAAATTATGACGAAGTTTCACCCTGCTTTGAATACAAGAATGTGGAAAGTAAAAATGGAATAACTGAAAACTTTATAGAAAGCAGCATTCCTGCCAATTCTACCTTTCAACCCCTCCCTAATAGTCCAATAGCCCCACAGTCTAACATTTTGAAGGGGCCTGTTTCGTTGGATTCCATATCCCAACCATTTAAGAATGTTAACTTTACTTTTACTATTGAAAAGAAAAAATTACATGAAGGTAGGGTATCCCTAAGCTCTACATGGTACACTACACCATGAACCTATATCTTTGGTGTTGCTCTATATAAGTTTAGAAAAACATATACACTCTGCTACGCCGAAGCCAGTGAAGATTTGTCACACTTGCCGCTTGATGGAAGTGGATTGACTTTTCTTGCTGGTTTATTATCGTTTCTTTGCTCTTTTAATTTTTCAGATGAAACAAGTCGTGAATGGTATGATCATAAACTGCACGTCTTTATTTTTACTTTCTCTGGAAAGCCTGTTTTTACTCGGTAGGTTCAAGAGGCTCTTCATTGTTACAAATCCATTAGAGAGAAGGTGCTCTTTGCATAATTGAACCAGGGTCTACGTAGTAGTGGGGAATTTAGACTAATTTCTTTGTTAGGATCCTCTGTTCGTATTTTCAGTTATGGCAAAGAAGAAAGTCTCAGTGCATTTACAGGTATCAATAGTATAGCAAGGCTATTTCTATATCTTTAATGATCCTAGCTGGAATTCCTGCCTTTTTTCTCTGTCCTTATACATACTGTTACTTATTAGGAACTCTTGCAGCGATTCTAACAACCATGCAATCTCTCTTTTGCCAAACAGAGGAGGAAGATTCTTTACGGTCAATTTTCTTTGTTCATGTCTTGCTATCTCCTGTCTCAATCCTCTCTAATTTGTTTTTAAAATACTTTTTTAGTAATACTTGTCCTACCTAAGCGCTTGGAATACGATCAATAAACCGTTTTTTATGTGAAAATTTTGATTTGTTTAACTTTTTTATTTCTAATTTAGGTGTATCTCTTTGCGTGGTCACTGCTTCGCGTTTTTACAACGCGGCCCTCTTTGGTTAGCAGCGATTGCTTCCTCCGGTGAAACGCTTGCACAGCTTCAGCGATTATTAAATGGGGTTCATCTTCAGGTTCGATCATTTAATTACTGTTATGAACGCGTAGATGGATGTATATCCGAAAAATGAATACATTTTTTGTTATAAAAACGACTTTATGGTGTCTTGTTAAAGCTTTTTTATAAAACCAGGTGAAAAATTAAAAAATAGCTGAACGAATTACCTTAATTTGTGCAATTTATAGATATTCTTTGTAGGTCTATAACCTTACTTTGGATGCTGTGCATTTTCCTTATTTCAATTTACCAGATTATATCCCTATTGACGCATAGCATCGAAAAAGCCCTTATTAGTAAGCCTTCCTATGATGTCCGACAGCTTTTAGGAGGTATAAAAACTTTACTATTGGGTATACTCCATTAGATCTTCTCTGTAAGCTTTAACCTATCTGGGAATACTGAACGAGTGGGCTGTTCATTTGGTTTTTTTATGACGCAAAAAATGTTCTCTTTATATACTGAGAAGGTGTTAAAGGCGTTGATTCAGCACCGCTTCATATAATTTGCATTTGTAAACATGTACTTGGCTCAATTGACAGGAACAGATTCTGTTATCTGCAACTTCATATCTTGGTTTTCAAAGGATATGTTTTCTGTGGTGAGTTCCCCTCCGTATCAGCCATCTACCCTTTTCTTGATTCTGGAATAATTTCATCATAAATCATTTATATATTTGAACACTATGCACAACGTATTGAGCAGGTTGATGGCTTTGAGCCCCTTCCTATCAGCCCGAGTACACGTGCGATTGCAAATAGTATCCTCAAAAACGTTGGATCACCAAATATTTTGTACGGTGTAACTTTCTACTTATTCAAGCACTAGAGAATATTAACATGATGGCAATTTGTTACCTGTTTTTATAGATATATTTTAATTGTTGAGAAGTGCCGTATCAATCTCATTTTAATTTTTTTGTACAGTGCGGCCATTCTGGTAGCACATCATCGCGTGGTTGCTATTTCTGTTTCAAAGTCGATTAAGCTTTCTGCTTCAGGTACAAATTTCTTGTAGTGTGTCCTTGAAACAGAGCACAACTTCGTGAAACTAAGAGGCAGTTTTAAATTTTTACGTACGATCTGACCAGCGTTTGAGGTGTTCAAATTGCATTTTTTAAGCTATTTTCATGCAAGCGTAGCTCCTGAGAAATGAATGATGGAAAGAAATTGCACAAAGTTTTCAAGCAGAGTTTCGCTCCTCGCCTATTTTTTCAGATATTGCGCTTTTGTTAAATCTAGTGGCTTCTTCTGCATCTTTAAGGCAAGCAGAATCATGGACTCCTGTCTGTTTACCTGGAGTGGATAACAGGTTTTTATAATTGCGATTTCAAAATGCGTGCTCTAGGGTTATTTCTATATGTTTCCTAGACTGCGATTATTTTTTCATGATGCGTCATTCGGAATGCTTTCTCAGAGCTTTTCTTTATGCCTATGTCAATTTTTTGACCCCTGACACGATTGGATTTATCGGTTTGACATCCAATTCAGATGGAGAGCAGTTTTATGCATTCTCAGACCATTTCAAAAAAGTTGCAGCAGTACGTTTTTGCGATCCTTGATCTCACTTCATATAAAAAGTAGATACATGATATCTTTTTCTACTGGGTAAATGAGTATTTTTGCAAATTTTGGCTTTGTTTGTGCTATAGAATGTAGTTTTATTGAATATTTCTCTGAGTGTCATTCCAATAGATCTGTTTCCAAATTATTTTTGCATTTCGCTAATAAACTGTCACTACTACATTCAATTATTCTTATTTTTCATTGTTTATACCTCCCCTCAGTTATTAAGCAACACTAACTGTCTACAAGAAGTATATAAGTCCTTACACTACTCTCCGTATCAACTTTGTAAGTATTTTTAAATGGGATGCTTCAATTTGTTTCTGTATGCTGATGAAAAGTTTACTAGGCTAACTATAACATTTTTATCAATCTTAAGGTGTTTTTTGATAACCTCTTTTTTTTTATATTTTTACAAGACCGAAGGTGTTAAGTGGAGCCTTTTGAGCTTACTTGATATGTTGCGAGCGTGTCCTTTTATCTGGAAAATATCAGTAATTGCGCCTGAAGAAAGTGTAGCAAGAGATAGAAATGGCTCTCAAAAATTGTTTATTATTTTATTTTCTCTGTTTTTTCTTTAACAATGTAATCGTGATGCGATAAATTATTCACCTGCTGATATATTTTGTGCTAGCAACCCCTCTTTGGGAACAACTTGAGATTATTCATCTTCTGTACTATTCTCCCCCGCTTCAGCAGTACTTTTCTAGTCGATTCAGTCGCAACTACGGGGATAAGATGCATTGCAAACAGTACGTCACATGAGACTGAACTGAATTTACTGCTAGTTTTCCATGGAATCTTCAGTTAGCTTGTGCATAGAGTAGTGCGGCTGTTGCGTTGTGTAGATGCCTACATATTAACACAAAATTTCACATTTTTATCAGCATAATAAGAATGTACGGCCGATGTAATATTTTGCTTAATGATCAAAAGGCACCTGCCCATGCCTACCTGAATGCAAAGGTAAGAGCGCTTGAGTTTATCTTTCATCGTAACGCTTTTCAAGTATTGCGTACTTTCATGGCTTAATTGAGAAATTGTCTGTGCTAATCTTGTTTTTCATAGAAATTGCTTGTGATTTTGACAACTTATTTCTGATTGCAACACTTACCTTTTTATCAAAGTGCTGTCAAATAAATATTGTCTCTTGGAGCTACTGTACATATTTTTGTTAATCAGCACGAGTCCGTTTATCTATGGCGAACTACAGATTTTCATTTGTACGTTTGCGTGCCACGATGGAAAGGTGAGTAAGACCGACTTTGCTTCCCATTCTTACGTTGAGCGCATTAAGCAAAGGTTAAATTATTTTTTAAAATTCCTAAGCTTGCGCCTATGAATGTTGTGCAGATGTATCAACTGTGATCCTACAGCAACTGGCAGATTTAGTAAAGAAGCAAATGAACTTTTTATTTATTGTCTCGATACCATCAATAGTAGGTTAACGAAGTTTAAGTCAATTATTTTTCCAACTGGAGATCGTTCTTTGAATGAGGCATTCTATTTACAACGGAACAATCCCTCTCAATTTTCCTTTGCGATGAACACGTATAGCTTTCCAGCTTGAATACTCGTATTTGTCTAGATATCTCATTGTTTTCATCGTTCCTCTCAATAAATTTTTCCCGTTTACGGTATATTTTGCTTGCTTGTCGAACAGCAAAATTCTATTTACAATCCATCCAATCCCCCAACACAAAACTACACGTGCCATCCTGAAATGTTTTACCGCTGAAAAAAAAAGTTACGCTTATTCGGTGAATATTTACGTACCAATCTCATAAAAGATGTATCCGCAGTGATTATCTCATGCAAGAAAGTGAATCTTTTTGGTAGTGATAACCTCATATCTTTTATAGAAAGGGCGGGTTAATAAAGTGGAAAGTTCTTAGAGGACAATTGATTCGTCTTGTTTATATATTAATCAAGCCAGATTTAGTTTGATTCGCTAGCATTCAGCACTTTTTTTAGTACAGATACACCGTTATCCAAAAGTGATTATCGCAATCCATTCAATACAAGTTTCATACTATCACCAAAGATATTATTCTGGTACTCATTCCTCGTCTGAAAAATGAAGTGGTAAGGGTATGTGTGCTTGAACTACATTGATAGAAATTACCTTTTCAGGAAAATAGTGCAAGCACCTTCAGAGGAAATTCCTGGTATAACTACAGAGTAGAAATATCATAATAAGGAATAAGTAAGCTCAGTAAGCATCGGGGAAAAAGCGACATTACTAGGTGACTCAGAAGAAGGATCCATTGTAACAAGATAAAACGGCATGTTTCAATTTTCCATAGTCCGTATTTTGTACTAAATCTCTTATTGGTAGCAGCTGCCAACCAAAAAATCTAAAAATATTTAGCTTAAAATGTGAGGATGCCTAACTTTCTTGTGAGTACAAGAACCACTGAGAAAGGCAATTTTTACTGTATGCCGAGGAAAAATTTTTGGAAATACTAGGAGCAAGTTTTGAAATCATATTTAAAGTGCACATCTGTTATGTCTGCCCTATTCCTAATGAGCTGATTTCATGCACACAGTCAGCGAGCGGCTACTACTTATCATGGTAAAAGTTCCTCTTTTTTAAATTATTTAAGCAGCAACCGGTCGGTCAGTATTTTCAGGAATTCCATAATTTTATTCAGCCTTTTTGTGTAAAAATTTTATACCCAACTCTATTTCCTAATCAGCGGTAACTTAGCATGCATTTTTTATCCTAAACTTTTGGTAACTATCATCATTTTGAAATAAGGTAAAAATGGCACGTTTCTTGTGTCCCTCTTCTCTATTCTCCCTTACGTCATCTATACCCTACAAAAATCGGCTCATCTATGGGTCTGCAGCACTCCTCGCCACAAACTCTTTCACTTGGATTTGTTCACTTTTTGTTAAGTGCGTATCAGAAGCTGTCATTCTTCCTTTTTTTCTCTGTTCGGGTGCTATAGGTATCGCGGGATGCATTAAAGCTTCTAAGGAGCTTTTGACCTTCAACTTTTGGTCGAATAGCCTGTTCTTAATTGTTCTTCTCCTACAGCTTCTGCTTTCAATCATTTTTAAATCACCTATTTTTATGAGTGACGCCGAATTTTTTCGTCGCCTTGTACAAATGAAAGTGGCTGCCATGTGGCCTTTCGTAGCAGCATTCATACTTAAATTTTCAATAGGATTTTACTGTATCGACAGCAGTATAGCTATTTTGCGTACCCTTACCAAGTCTGACTGGGAAGACGAAGCAGCCGAACAAATAATTCAATCTTCAGTTGCTGCATGGAGGGAGAGGGATCGGCACCTGCATGAGCAGCAGCCATATACAACTAATGCATCATCGGTTTCTTCCAACATCGAGTCACCTCTTCGCGATGATCACCTAGAAGATGATGAGTACAAACAAACAAATCCCCTAAAGGGATTGGTTGATTAATTAGATATAAAAGCTAAATATTTGGAACAGCTTCCTGCAGCATTTCATATTCTCTTGGGATTGCCTACTACGCTGTCATCATTTTTAAATGGGAAAATCACGCTTATTCGAACAAGCAATAAAATAAATATTGCTTGCCTGTGAGCCAAAATAATAGAATGGTCTCATAGTTTCAACTGTTGTTATCAAAAAAGTGGCGGAGATTGGCACGAGAGATGAGACATTCCAATACTAAGCATAAGATTTGTTACAATCACATACTATAAGAAAGAGAACACTAAAAAATGCATGACACTTTGAAATGTCTCAAATTCTTTGGAATTTTTCAAGATTCTGCCATTCCATTAACTTACAAAGCCAGCTGAATAAAATGTTCAACACATCAGATTTTATTCCGACGTCCAAAATTAATGTAAAGAATAAACACAATGTAAGCCCACAGAATAATGATATAAATGTTTAAGCAAAATGGAAAAAGAGGTCGCTTAGGAAACACTCTTCAATGTTTTGTTTCTTCTTGCAGGGGTGAAATAACAAAGAGCTGTGAGTCATAAGGCAGATCACCTAAAAATAACACAGATAATCGAAATATTTAATCCTCGATCGAGAAAAAGTAATTTTATGTAGTTTTACACTATTCAACTTGAGATAAGTTCCAGCACTTACCAGCTAGAATTCGCTTGAATATGGATAAATCATGTAATAAGAGTTCCAGCTCATCCTTAACAGTGTTGCTGAAAATAAATGCATTGAGTGACTATCGAATGCGAATGTGGCAAATCTTTTTATTTAATTTAGTGAGAAGTTTCATCGTAAATGTCTCAATATAACTTATCACATAGTAAACGCTTGACAAGTGAAGCAGTACCTATTTTCCAATTCAAGTGTAGATAGTACAAATTCTTCCATATGCGTAATGTGAATTCCAAGCGCTTTACCGGAGAGCAATTGCCTATTAGAACCCCACGTAATACATACAATTAAAGCCTTGAGTTACGTAGTGTTCTTAAAAAGAGTTGTGACAGTACGTATTCTTTACAACTATAGTTTCGGAAAAATAAGAAAATCAAAATGAAATAGAGAATTACCCGTCTTCCAAAGAAATAGAGTGATGAGACTTGGGGTTATCTTCACAAAAGCATAACAAACAATCCAAAAATATCATAAATTATAATGAATTCATTTAAATTATACGTAAAGTTCTTATTTAATTCAGGTACACTACGCAAAAAGAAATTATGCATGGCTAAATATGCATAGTGTATCATTTTGAGCTTATGAAAACGAAGCCAATATAGAGGTATAAAAGAAGCACTACTCTAACACCGTCGATAGCATCAATTCGATCTAAAAAATTTATTGAAGCAAAAATTTCACCTGAGTCATTAAAACAATGAGAATGCTTTGCTTTCAGAGACAGCATATTAGATCGAGTGCCTGCTGTTGCAGGTAACGATGTATTAACCTTTAAAGGAATACACGAGGAGGAATCCATCGAGCGGGGACTTGAAGCGGTTCCTTGATTAGAGGTGTCACTCCTGACTTTCAGTGCTAATTGAATCAAAGCGGTTACAGATTCAACAGGAGGAAAATTGAGTAGGCGACTCAAGCATCCTCCAAAATCGGACTTCAACACTGTGTAGTTAACATTTGGGTAGCGAAAAAATTGTCAGTGAAAGTAACAGTACTCGTTACAACCATAAAGAAAACAGCAATTTTTTAATATTGCGTATTAAACTTACAGTCCAACTTGATAAACTTCATCATCGCAATTGAGAAATAAACAACCTGAAAGGCAAAAACATTTGTATAGTATTGCACATTTGATCTTGCTACAACAACGCCATCATCTGGAAAAGATATTTTCTTTCGTGATATTTTTAAAACAAAAAATCACCAACCAATGGAAAATATTTTACTAAATCAAGATTAAGACCCTTCCTAGACTGATTTAGTGTGCTATTCTGATGCGTCCGATCGTATAAATCTGGCAAATGAAACATACGAAACAAAGTATTACTGATGATAATCTGCTTATCCAACTAATCAAGTTAGTAGCGAATAAGTGTAAAACCTAATTGTACCAACATAAAATAGATTACTTCCAATACACAGAGCTCAGTAGTTGCTAGAAGGAATGTAAGACAAAGGTAAAAAGTCCAAAATGTAGCAAAGATAAAAAATACCCGCTAAAAGAGCATCCCAAATAGAAATTGAATCATCCAAATGAAATTCTCTCGAAAAAAGTAAACGAATCCACCGCCTGAATGTAAAAATATTAATTTTGCCACCATTATGCCTAGCCAATTTATAAAAATACATTCCATTGCAAAATAATCACTTGTATTACAGTAAATAGAGCTGCGGTTCCAAATTCAATGAGCGCAAATGTTGATAAAGCTGCGGCTCCACATGCTGTAAACAGATCAAAAATCGCAGTGTCAAGCATCCCATGTTGACTCAGCATAAAAAATGAGTAGTAATACAGAAAAAGAACAATGAAAAAGATATCTCAGGTGCAAAAAAGTTAAAAAACGCCTTGCAATACTTGTTTGAGCCACTCTACAAGAATACCTGAAGTACTTCGTTGAAAATGTGAAAAGACAGTCTAAGAATGGGAGAAGACACGGCCAGCTGCTGTGAAGTAGAAATATATACACAAGACACGCTGTTATGATACATCTATTAAGGAAACCTTTGGAAAATAGTACAGTGGCAATAGGGAGTAAAGATGAAACATTGAGCAGACAAGCACGAAGGGCTAAAACATATGGCGGTAATGGCTTTAAAAAAAATAAAATATTTCAGACAGAATAGAGCTGACTTGCATTGTTCGTTGACTTACTGATCCTTCAAAATACAATGTAGGGTTAGCTGACGCTAAATCCAACGGCTAAAATTATAGACATACGAACAGTAAAGAAAATTTATAAAACAATACAAAATGTTATAAAACAATAGAAAGTAAAGTTATAAAATGGTAAAAGAAAAAATGTTTATCGACTTGAAATTTAAGGCTAACATCGTTTCTTAGTTTTGCTAAATCTTTCGAAGCGTCAGGGGTTATAAACATGTCCCTGCAATTCATAAAAAAATAAAAATAAGCAAACGGCAGCCATCACTCCAATTTAAGGCAACGAGGAGTGAAAGTATCTCTCCAAAAAGCTTTATTAAAGTATATAATACTCCCACAAATATTCATACTTCATTCCCAAATCCATAAGGCGGGCAAACAGTGTGTATGCATCAGCTTCAATGTCATCAACAGAACAAAGATTTCCACAGACGCTATCAGCCTTTCGTCCAATGTATCGATCCCGATAACAAATCAGAACAAACATTCCTAATAATTCGTTCATTCCCTGCCGCAAGCATGCCGAAAAAACTAGCATTAAAAAGCATTCTTCGACTAACTCAATGGAAATGACATGCTTCTTAGTTATGACATACAAAAATACGGTAAAATGTTGTTAATTCAAAAATGTTTAGGTATCTTGCAAATAATTTCTTTCATTAATAAACCTGCTTGTACGATATCTTCGGATTTTGCTTGCTCCAAATATACAACGAGCGTAAAAGGATAGCTTGAGTACTGTAGGGAGGTAAAAGAAAATTGTACAACAAAAAGGTAATGGATGTGCTTACTTCATAGATTAATCTTGCTTAACTGCGCAGATTAAAAAAATACGTAGAAACACCTCAATGCATATAATTTTTGATGGCAGCATACTCTTTCCTCTGAAAGTAAGGGTGCTCCGGAAAACTGAAAAAACAATACAACGTACAGCATTGCCTTAATATTCCAAAAAACAAAGATAGAAACATTGATAACCAAAAATTCTTACGTCCGCACAACATCTTTCCATATTTCATTTTGCAATTCTTCATTTTCGTGAATAGTGTTCCAAGGGTTCTGAAGAAGCCGTGAGCAGATGAACCGTTTACAGTAGCAAAATTGTAAAATGAAGTGTAAAATAACAGCGCTTATTGATGAATGTTTTGTGGTTTTCTTAAGAGAAGCATATAAAATAAGTTCTGATATGAAATTGACTAGGTTTTTTATCTTACTTTGATTGAATCCGATAGAGGATGAGTAATTTGCGGATCCAATGACTGCAGTCCATCCAATGTCATCTGCTGCTTATCCCTAAGCTGCATGTAAGTCCATCGATGACTTTTTATTACATCCAACCAATAGACAGGATCATTCCCAGAAATTGCACCAACGAAATGAAACCAAAACAGACGCCTAATTCCCAAACCAGCACAATAGGGAAAACCATTTTAGTATTACAATGCTACTCCATCTATCTATGCCAGCAACAAATAAAAATCCAATCCACACTAGGCTTTTTTCTTATGTCTAACCGAAACCTTTTTATGCTATGCCCTTCGCCACGTAAGGCATGTTTAGCAATCTCACGGGTATCAATTGGAGGATAAAAACAATCCATAAAGTCGTCATCAGTGACCCCATGGAACGGGCTCTTCTCTTCAACAGGAGAGGGTTCCCTATATCAGCCATCGACAAAGGAGCGTTGAACAATGTACTTTCAAATTACAAAGAAGGATTGGAAATATCAGAAAAAACTTACATAACATGACAAGATCAGTTGAAGATGATAAAATAAAAAAGAGGTATCCACATTTGAGGATTTCTCAAAATGTTTGGCGGCTTATACGGTAATTTTCTACCTTATGATATCCGTACATAAAAAGACTATTAAAATGGTTCTAGAAAGCACCGAATTAAAATCAATGCAATAATATAGAGACTCCCATTTACTAGAGTTAACTAACCGGCATCAAGCGAAACCTATCATAACCATGAAGACAGAAAACACTAAAAACTAAAAAAAGGATGAATAGGCAGAGGTGCATATATTATATATTTGAGTTAAAGAGCAGCATTTCTCCGTAGGGCGAAAAGTTTGCCAATACTGCTATTACATCTCATTCATTAATATAACAAGACACATCAGGAAGTGGAGCAGAAATGATAGTGCAAAAAAATTTCACAAGCTACACCGGAGTAAAATAAAATCTCATGTAAAAACCAAATTTTACAAAAATGGCTGTTGAAGAGCTGTATCATGAGGCAGAGGCGCAATTAAGAAAGGGAGTCTAGTATAGAGTGAGGTCCATCTGCCAACGCCAACCCAAAAATAAGCTATCAATTACGTAAGGAAGCATGACCAAATCACGGAGGATCTCGTCATCACATGCGTAGTATCAAAGATTGCTTTTTCGAAGTATTGAGGAGAGATCGAAACGTAGCAACTATACTGAAACTCTCCGTTTCTTTACGCACTATAACTTAAAATCACTTTCAGTCATTTGCAATTACCCTTTCACGCAAAGCTCAAGCAATTGTGACAAGACATTTCGTGCGTCTGATTATTGCACGAAACCCTGCCGCTCAGTGGCATTATAATAGAGGAACCAAATAAGGAAGAACAGCAACGAGAGGAAAATAAAACAGTTATATTCAAGTGAGTGAGATAAGTGAAAATTGTACAAACCAGCTGCGCCACAGAATACAAAGGAAAGAACATAAGTGGTTTAAATCGTAGCCTTTCGATTAGAGGAATCAGAAATTTGCGACTATAGTTTTTACTACAATTCTAGCAACCAGGAGGAGATTTACTCGAGTGGTCTGCTTGGGAGGACTGACATTACCTTTGTGTATAGCACACTCCAAACAACAACCTGGATATTCATAATGCGTTTTGTTAACTGCAGTTTTTTCCAACTATGTAAGTACTACAGTTAGGGGAAAATGAAGTGGCTACATACAAATTTTATGAAAAGAGTTACCATCAAATAATTGGCAGAATTTCTTTGAAAGCACCTACACAAAGTGTTGATAGAAGTGTGATAGCAGACGCAATCGAAATTCGACAAAAACCATTGCGTGCTGCTAGTGATGACTGCTTACATTGATGTAAATAGCAAGGCAAATATTATAAATTTTTCATTCACTCGATTGTTATAGCCAGATCATTTGTAGCTAGAACCTCACTTTTTGCAGCGATCTTAATCCACACTTAGACGAATCAGAACATGGCAATTTTGAATTGCTAAATCATTTAGAAGTAGGCGGATTTCTCCCCAAAATACTAATTTGATTCTAATCTAAACTAATACAAAGTGAGCAGCGCATGCTTTTGAAAGATTTTTTGTATAATTTCGTAAATACCTGTATATCTAGGGATTTTTACAAAGTATGAAGTAGAGCATAACGCCGATGATATCGCCATTACCCTTCAGTAAGTATAAAACAAAGAGTATTTCAACATATTTCCCTTACAAGAATCCTTACATAAGCATATGCTCTAAAGGGTAAAGCAAATATTTCATGCAGAAAGTCCGAATGAGTTACATCGTATCGTTCCCATTACCCTATTATTAGACTTCAGAATCATTTTAATATTTAATATAGACCATATAAAGGAGTAACTGCAAACATTCTCACTTCATCTCTCAGCTCAATCGCTGACATCGTTCGCAATTGTTTTGCTGATGAATTGATGTTAACTAGATTAAGAGAGAACTCAAGGTAGAAAAAAGTGAACTGATAAGATAGAGAGTAATTATACTAAAACCGCACGTTTTAGGGCTGATTTCCACGTAGGGTTATTGTAAACAGTGTGACACTAAATTATGCAGTCATTTATTTAAT